>JADLZK010004143.1:0-23789 GCA_015847255.1 Hyparrhenia diplandra | reverse complement strand
TAATATTTGGACAAGCTTTCATTAGAAGCTGAGCCAATGTGTCATTAGTCAGGGGGATTCAAATCTGTAACCAAATAGGGGTAAGCGATGAATATTTTTTTAATAATATAAGGGGTTTTTTTTATTGAAACTACAATATAAAAAAAGGTCGTTGACACCATATTTGACTCTTCTGTAGACTAGGTCACGCTGTGGTGGCACAATCCTGGGAAGGGCGAGATTTTTGTTTCGAACTTTGGGACCGTCTCGCTCTAGGTTTTTCAACTCCGCTCTACATTTTTAGCTAAATAGTTTTTAGCTCTAAGCACCTAGAGCGAGGAAAAAAATAGAGTTGTGAGAATACCTAAAAGGGGTGCTCTATAAACTCTAGCTTTACGTGGAGCTGCTCTAGGGTGGAGTAGTTCGTGGAGTAGTCACAAACACCCCCGATGAGTCGGCGAGTCAATCGCTGCTGCGTGCGGGTGTGCCTCAGCGAGGGACGCTCCTCCTGTGCTCTTGGGCCGGACCTTGTTGGGCTAGTGGGTAGAGAAGGAGGTATATGAGAGTGAGTTCGTGTTGAATTCATGAATTCGCCGATATGTTGGTCGTCTTTTTAATGTATTCTAAAAATGGCTACGCTAGCGCCGGGATGTCCTACCGACTCGCGTGTTCAAAAAAATCGAGCATAGTCGCGTGCTACCGGTAGCTTTTTTTGCTTTGTCTTCGCCGCTCGCGTCCGGATGCTTGCCCGCTCATGTTGTTGCTCATCTGCTGCCGCTTGTCCGATGTTACTGCTCATCACGCGTGTCCAGACCCCCCGAGAGCACTCCAAAAGCAGGCGATGCCAAGCCCGGTCCTCCTCTATTGCTGGGAGCTTTGGAAGCACCGACACGGTGTGGTCTTCGAGACATCCGCCACCAAGCATGAACCGCCTACTTGCTGCTTGTAGAAATTCTTTTGGAGCTCTGGAAGTGCCGCATCCCCAAGAAATCGGGTTCGTCCATGTGAGTACTGGAGCTCTATCCAACTAATGTAAACTTTTCATTTCTTTGCTCTTGCCACTCTTTTGTAATCCGGGGCATGACCCTTGTGTAACTTCGGTTCACGGAACCGAAAAACTTTGATCCACCCACGGGATTCTCCCGGCATGCGTGGTAATGGAAAAGGCGGGGACTGTTCATCCCCTCCGATTAACTCAAAAAAACTTCTATGCTGCCCATGCACCTTCAACCTAACTTCGCGTGTGTGTTGTCCACCACATTTTTTTAGAGGCTACTCACACATCCTATCTCGGGTGGATAGCCAAATATGCCACCCTAACGACGATAGGAACCTCTTCCTTACTATGAAAAACCGGTTTGCTCTACTTCTTCTCGCCTCTCCTCTCCTTTTTTTATCACTTCTTCCACATGTGGTTTTCTTCACGAAGACAAACCATAACATACTATGAGTAAAAACCTCACATATGCCATTTTCCATCGCATATTGATCATATTTAGCCATTGCAACTAATATATCGAATCGGTAGTCATCAAAAAAATAATTTATTTAATATAATTGAACATATTTGGAAGGCTATTTTATGTATGGATTCTCTTAGTATACCTTTTAACTTTTTAATTAATGTTGCACAAAATGTTAATTTAAAAAATAAATGTCACGGCTATAAGCAACAAAGCACTAGGAAACTACAAGTATGATATAACAAAAACTCTAATTTAGCACCAATATACATATTATATTCTTAGAAATGTGTTTTTGTATTGGTTCCATACTTATTGATTGAAAAATAGATTAGTTATAATTTGTTTATAAATAAACTATTTTTTTATCATTTTTATTTTTTTAGAAACTACTAAATCCGTTCTAAATTGTAGTTCGTTTGACTTTTTCAACCCCAAGTTTGACCACTTGTCTTATTCAAAAAATTATGTAAAAATATCATTTCTTTTTGTTGTGACATGATTTATTAACGAAAAGGTCCTTAAGAATGACTTAAATTTGACTATGTTTGTACAAATTTCTTGAACTATAGATGTTAGGATGGTGAGAAATAGATATCACGCAGCGCAACAACTGTTATGACGTTTTTGATTCCGGATCCTCCTGGTCCTGGTCACTATCTAACATAAAACCAGCGAACTTTCGGTGTTTCAAATTGCTCCTACAAGAGGAGCCACGTGGTAGCTCCGAGCTGGCGTTAGGAATGATGAAAAATTTTTCTCCTTTCAGGCACAAAACCCATGGTCCCTTTGCTCTCCAGCACCTTGCACACCAAAAGGTTCCATTTGGTCTCCTCCTTCCTCCCCAGATTCCGCATCTTCTCCTTAAAATGCCTGCAAATTGTAAAAATTGATATAAACATGTCTTCTGTTATATGAAAGCAAGAAATGTCAGAGCATTCTCTCCCCATTCTCTCTGGTAAAAATTGCTACTGTCCGGCAGAACCAAACAGAATAACAAAAAGATTCGCTGCACTCACCTGCAGAGAGGAACCTTGCAGGTGTCCGGGGTGCAACACATGCGGGAATGCAGCTCAAGGGAGCTGCCACATTCGCTTGCAGTTGGCGCAGCCACCAGGCACCCGAACTCTGCAGGTCGAGAAGTGGCGCACGAGCAGCTCAATGCCCTTGCAGGCGGGAAACTTGCAGGCAGCTGCTAGGGTTGCCCTTGAGCGCTTTTATCTGAAAAGTCTCGATCGCGTCCTGCATCCATTCGGCATATGTGACAAGAGCTCCATTACTGTACAGTTGTAGTATAGACCTTCTTTTTCTTCCATCCTTTTATTTTTCCCTGCTTTTCTGCATCAATTCAGACAATCAAACAAAGGCTTAAAACCAAATAAAGTATTGAACTGCGTGAAGTGTGTGCTTTTACCTCATTTCTGCCGTGTGCAAGTTCAGCCAGGATTGAACTGTTCGAAACCCCAAGCAGACAGACTGAAACTCTGAATCACTAAGGGTGCCTTTTCTCCTCTACCTACTGAATAATAAATAGCTAGCAAGGCAGAGTTGGAAATGATCAAACAATACTAAGATAATTATTACAGCCTTAAAAAAGTAATAACTACAGAGAATCACTGTAACAGCTTCGACAAGCGACTCGAGCAACTCCTGCTCCATACTCGGATTGACCGTCTCATTACTTTCCACCCATCTGTCAGAGAGATGGTCTTGAAATCCCCAATGATCATTCGGGTACAGACGAGCGAGAGCCGGGGCGCGTCACACAATCTGGCAAGTTGCAGCATGTCTACCACGTTGTCAGGAGCGAAAATTCCTCTCGAGTTGGTCGATGCAGACCATCTTCAGAGATAGCACCGAGAAAACATAGGAGAGTACAAGCAAATGCAGAACGTGCTTCTCCATCTGTTCCTGCTCCAACTTCACCAAAAGAAAAAAAACACAAATCAGGCGTTTTGTTTCATACTTGCACATCAGAGGAAAACAATCTGCAACGAGTCACTGCAAAGTGTTTGAGCCAGCTGATCTTTAGAGAAGAGTGAATTATCTATACAAACGACTAAATACCAAGCCATGCAAATGAAGAATAAAGAAATCCCCAGTGAAAACACGGACTGCTTCTGAAGCGCGCCAGAAATGCGGATTACACACAAAACCATCTTTCAATTTTGCTTCCTCCACCATAGTTCTCAGAACAGGAGATTTGACACCCTACAGAAGAAGAAAAACCCAAAGCTGTTATGTTTCCGGAATACGAGGGTCAATCGCATGACAAGATTCAGAGAAGCTGTACTCACAAGAACACAGGAATGTGACAGAATTTCAGTGCCATCGTCTGTCGAAACACGGAGATCAGATTGGTATCCCTCCAAGAACAGCTTGTCCCAGGAATCGACGACGCCTTCAGGGACACGGCGACAAGCCTTTGCCTTCCTAGAACTTCTCCGCGCGTCATAAGAAGTTCCAGGCAACGGTGGTGGATCAGGTGCGTTGCTGCGATGAAGCTGAGCATTCCGGCTATGATCCGACAAAGCTTTGGCGCCTGCCGAACTATTGGACTCGAGATGGATTTCCAATGGAAAATAGATCGCGTCGCCGTCGAGGAACAAATCAGAAGAATCAAATTCAAGGCATTCCATCAACTTGCTGCTTTGACTGCGCAAAGGGAAAGTGAAAAATTACAAGAGTTACTGAAACCGGACAGCAGTTATTTTTCAGAGAGAACAAGCTGAAATAAATAACTGCCACAAAAGAGAGAAAGCAAAAAGTAGAGACAAAATAAATTCGTCTCTAAATACACCTGTGTGCTGGCTATTTGCAGTGTTCTTTTAAAGCAGCTAATTCTGCCTACAGCCTGCCACATCATTTCCCCCTTCCAAGACTAAACGAAACTAGTATATGATTCTGATAATCTCTGCGAGACTGATGAAATATCAAGAGCGAATAAGTGCGTTCCACCAGACTGCCAACAACGAGCCGAAAAGAAAGACATACACATGATTGTGTTCATGCTTTTTCCGCATGGCGTCTAAGGGGAAATTGATGTTTTTTTATGAAATCTGAGAACTCCGCTCATCTGAAAACCTTTTACCCAAGCCCCGAAAAAGAAGAAATCAAAAGGGATCCAGCTTCGAGCCATTCGACTCCAATCGTCTGGGATACTTACTAGAGAGAAGATTAAGGTAGCAGAGGAAAAAATCAAAACCGAAAAGCTGTATTCAGAAACCGCACGAGCTTGCTCACCTGAGAAATCGGTCTGGACGCTGGAGCGCAGCGAGCAAAGCTGCGCAAGCTGCAAGAGCCTCTCTCTCTGAAAAGAGAGTGAGAGCGAGATGCGAGGAGGAGAAGGGAGCTTTGTGTTCACCACTCACCAGCGCGTCCTCCTCAGTCCACAAAAACTTTTTAGAGCCCTCTCCTCTAGTCTCCTCTTGCTATGGCGACTCAACCAAGTGTTGTTCCCCTACAAAATGGACTGCCTGCCCCACATGACAGTGGGAAGAAGCACGGGGTGGGGCCCACGGCAGGCCCAATGGAGGCGAGACGATCGAGGAGAAGCACAGAGAGACAGGCACGGAGAAGTGGCGGCCTTCACAGAAAAGAAAACAGAATCGGCAAGTAGCCGGACGTCCGTCGCCGCCGACTCTCGTGACCTCACGCAGAAAGAAGGCGACGCCAGGCCACTAGGAACGCGCCACGTGTCGAGGTGCCGGTGCCGCCTGGACTTGGAGGTCTACTGACCTGTAGGGGTCACCTGTTCGTGTGGCGGTGGGCCCACTGGCCGAAAGAGCGTGTGGTCTACAGTACGGTTTACATGTGGATTGCTCTCTGCGGATGAAGTGAACAGGAACCAAGGAATTGACCGTCCTTGGATCTGCAGCTACAGAAGACAGTCCAAACTCGGTACAAATAGGACCACCGCACATTATCCCAATCCAGCCTTATATAGAAAAAAAAGTTTAGAGAATACTTTTTGAGTTCCTAGAAAAATACTATTCGTCCAGGCCACAGGAATTACAGGATGAGGCCACAGGAATTACACGATGAGAAAAAAACTTTTTGGTGACCAGCGAAACCTGGCCATTTTCTTCCTCACCTTTCGTTCCGTGCTCTGGTGATCTCTCTCTGGTTTTGTTTCTTCCGTGCAAGAGGGTACCGACCTTTCTTGTCCGGATCCCTTCCGCGACAACAGCTGAACAGCAGCACCGGCCGGCACCACCGATGTCATCCATGACGGACACAGGCGGCTACAGCACTCGACTTGTCACAATTGCCGATGTCCACGTCGAGGCCGGCGGCTCACCGGCAAGCCAAGTGAAAAAAACAGAGCATTTTTCGGAACAGGGGCCGGATGCTTACATGAGGCCATTCCGCCGGCGCGTCGTCCGGCATTTTTTTCCGAGCAACGCACCGCTTCCTGAATCGTATGGCAGTGTGCGGACTGCGAGGACGAAGACGACGCCGTCACCGTCCTGCGCATACGTCCCGTCTTTCCCTTTGCTCGCTATTAGGTGTCAGGCACCCTCAGCGGTGCCGATAGCACTCCTCGTGAGGAGTAGGGCAGAGGAGAAACTCCATGTAGAGGGTAAAGCGTTTTAGTTAGTGAAATAAATTGGATTGAGTTACTGTAGCATTTTATTGTTTGTATTTGGTAATTATTGTCCAACACTAACTAACCTTAAAAGATTTTGTCTCGAACTTTCAAGCCTAAACGAGTGCAATTAGTTCATGTGTTATTTACCTATGTTTAATACTCCATATTTTTAGATAAAAAGGAATTAACATTCCGGCCTCTACGTAACTAGCACGTGTACCTCAAAGCCTACTCAAGCGCCACCACATACGCCAAAACTTATTACAAAAACTAAGAATACTTTAGTACATGAAGATATATGTACTTCAAAGATCTACTACATTCAGAATTCGAGTTTACTACTTTCAAAGAGGTTGCTAAATATGATCGATGTCGTTTCATGGCGGTTCTTCAAATCAGCCACCGCACGCTTTGGACAACGTGCGCCAGAGCTTGAAAGAAACTCATTGGATGTAGACAACCCCACGCAGCTAGCAAATCGGCACCGCTTGAAATCGTGTGCCCTCACCATTGCCCCCTCCATCTCGATATTGTGGTGTTGCCCGGAGGGCGACCGCCTCCTCCGTAGATCCGGAGAGTACCGCACCGGGTGTGGACCGGGAGTGGGCGCCAGTAGCGTACAAAACGTGGCTCCCACGCCAACCATCTCCCGGGGCGTGGTCCCTGCTATAGAGATGGAGGGCGCGCACCGTTACTCTCGACCCATGGGAAAGTCGGATCCGGAGGGCGGGGTGGGCGGCGGCTTTGGTGTCGGGCCGCCGTTTCCAGCGCGCGACCCACCTCCGAGCTACGTAGGCCCACGTGATGGGCCCCACGCCGACGCGAGAAGGGACGCTATGAAGGTGAACACCGTTGCGATTGACGGCGCCCACGACCACGTCGGCGAGTGGCGTGGGGGTCGGCGCTCCACGGCGGTGAGGCCAAGACCGAGGCATGCAGCGAGGCGGCGATGCCCGCCGAGCTCGCGGGGTAAGGTAGAGCGGCCTGCGCCCGATGCGGACCACGGCCTCGATCCCGTGAGGTCTTTGGAAGAAGTGGACTCGACGTTCACGCGACGAGGGATACGCCCACACGGGGGCGTCGGGTGTAGAGACCTTCCATACGCCTTGCCGGCGACACCTCGGCGTATCGCCCGGCCCGTCGGCGGTCTTGATCTCCAGTGAGCCAGAACATCGGCCTCGCACGCGGTAAATATATGCTTTAAAAGATTTGATGTGCCGAGAACTGTAGCAACTTTTTAGGTTTTGCATGGAAACTAAACACCCCTGAGTGCATAGCTGATCAGCTGCATAGGACTTGAAGGCGAGAGCACAAAATTTAGGGCAGGGAGCATGAAGATTACGCGAAATGCACCTTAGAGCGAGGAAAAAGCATACACACAATGGTTTTCTTTCTCCAAACTCCGGTTTGTTTCCTCGAAGCGACCTAGCGCTGCGTATAGCGCTAAAAATAGCACCGCTATAGCGGCTGAAGCAGCTCGTAGTGATGCTCGTTAGTGCGCTATAGCGCCGATGAGCGCTAAAGCAGTGCCGCTATAGCAGTTAGAAAGCCGCTGCCGCAATGCTTCGACTAGCGCAGCTATAGCGCCCGAACACCGCGTTGATAGCACCGCTATAGCATTTTTGGCCCAGCTCCCGTTCAAATTCTATAGCCCGCAATGGAAAACATTGAGGCCCAATTTATTAAAAAGAAGAAAGCTGTGAAAATAAAAATAAAAATGATAGCCCATTCCACTAACCCTAAAAAACCCGCTTGCACACGAAGGTAACACAAATCGATAGAGTTCATCGCACCTACGTTGTCGAACTTATCACAAGTTCATAATAGCGATGAGCATCTTCAACTTCTCACGATGAAAAATCAGCTAAAAATCCCTAACATGTTGACGCCTACTCACAGCAATACATGGCCTCCAAAATAAAAAGTGAATTTTACATGTCATCGTTGACTAGCTTTGTTGCCCCTACAGTCACAACTCCGACCTCGCCACAACGGATCCACTCTCAAAAAGACTTTATAGATGTGCTACAAAGTAGCGATTGACCTTTGTCAAAAAGAACACAAGAATTGCACATGTATAGGGGCGGTTCAGATTCAACCCATTCCCCTTTCGTAAGTGAAGGGTATTGAGGGGAATTGAATGATCAAAAGTAGCCCTAAGGCAATAAAGGATCTTGAGAAGGTGACACGTTCGGAAAAAGATCCGAGCAAGGGTTTTTAGGAGTTTAGCCTTTTTTTCTACTAGTATCATGCTCGATGCGTTGCTACGGGATAACCGGACTTTTTGTACTAAAAACACACGGTTCACATGATAAGGTAACAATAGTGTAAAACAAATACCGCGACGTTAAAAGTGACATTTAATCAAAAAGAATAAAGTTAAGTAAAAAGTAACAGTCACACCTTTAAATCTTCATCTTGTAATAATTTTAACTCAGACTAATGTAGTTCTCTATTGAGCTAGTTTCACTCCAACGTTCTTCATGTCTCTTAGTTATAATTTATTGATTAAAAATATTAATTTGATAAATATTTATCCAACTCAGGTTTTTAATTGACCATATCAACACATATTATTGGTGATAAAGATCATGAAGTGTGTTTTTACATGTTCTATGTTTTTAGTCTTGTAGATTTCATGATTCATGACCCTGAGGCTCAACATGCATGAATATATCCTATAAACCTTAATTGAATAGATATTAATTAAATCAATTTATTAATAAATACATGTTCAATTTTTATAACATTATAGCATGTGTTCAATTTTTGATTACACCATCACACATAGTTTATTAATTTAGTAATCTCACAACGTCGCACATAGTTTATTAATTTATTATCTTACACAGTTGATTAACCATCAAGCGTTCATGATGAACACCATGCACAAGCGGTCATATATGCAAAACTAAATATAATATTCAAGTAAATAATAGAGACAATGAAATTGGTTGGCCTTTGAAAATGTACGGATAGAGGCTAGAGACCTCGTTCCTGTTGTGTGGCAAGCGGCATCCTTCTGTCGTCGTCGGCAAGCGGGGTGTTGCGTCCAACGGACGAGCTGAAGGCTCGCTGTGCTAAGCAATGTGATGGGAAGGTCATAAGTTAAATTGAGCAGGAGAGATGCTAAGTTAATTTGATCATTCTTTTCCCTATTTATTGCACAAGGAGGAAAAGAACTAATCTTAATAATAATATATCTCTATGCCAACTTAATCACTTAATTGGTACTAATAAATGATGGTGTGAGATGTAAAAATAAAATTGGACCGTCCTGCATCCAAATAGACTATGACAAGATTTCAAAAAGCACAAAAGTTTTTGGGTTTTGGGCTACTACCTAGACAGGTATAGTTACACAAAACTGAAAGGTTTGCAATTAGAGGACCTGACCAGTGAACAACTGGCCAAATTGAGTAGAGACATGCATGAGTAAATTAGTTTGCATTATCTATAAGAAAAAGTTAATAGTAATTAACACAACCATGGCAAAAGGGCGGCGAGGGCCTCCACATCGGCGAGTCGAGGGGCTGGGTCTCAGGTCCTTCACCGTGATGTACTCCGACCTCCTAGTATGAATCCGCATCTCTATTTGCAGTGGAGAGGCCAGGCTAGCAATTTTGGGCCGGCCAGTCAGCTCACACTATGGGCTGCTAGGCCCAAGGTTTTATTCTGCCCTTTCGAGGCTGCAATTACCACGACGTGCCTATTATCATTTTTCAGGCTACGTAAATGTTTTTGTAAAGGATAACCAAATTTCGTGCTATCATTATTTGATGTACTGCGACTCCAGTACAAAACAAACAACATATGTGCATTCTGTTTGACACTGCAGCGAGAAGGGAGGGAAAAAGGGGGGACGTATACGTGTTATTGCTCTGTCCAATTTTACTCACAATCCGTTACAATTCGTACCAAAAAAAGCAATCAACATGCCACGTGATCCTCCACCTTATAACACTACTCAAGCTTCCCTGGAAAGAGACGCGTTTGCAGCGATATGTACACATAGAAGAACGCGAGCAGGCCATGTCGTCATTTCCTGTAAAACACGAGGACAAACACACAGAGCAAACTTTCAGTGAGTTTAATTTCGAATAGGGTAAAAAAGAAGAATATTCAGTCACCGAATGCAAAGATCTTTTTCTGTGTGGATTCTGCTCTTCATGGAGCGACACTTAATAATTCGCTAAAAATCCCGGGAGGATACACACCAAATCTTGAACGACTCCTTCCATGCCCCTGGCCTGTCGCCTGAGTTGCAGATCTTGTCGAGCCTGATGATGATCTCCGAGAACGTCGGCCGAGCCATGGCCTGCGGGTGCCAGCATTCCTCCACCAGCCTGCACGCACAGAACCGGGGAAGAAGAAGAAGGGTTAGTTCGAAAAGACAAGCTACTTTTGAACGGGAACATGGCACCAATGAGGTGACAATGTCATGAAAGGTCACCCTTGTTGTTTCAGTTCAGATTCAGAACTCACGCTTTGAAGTCTGGAGGATAGCCCTTGAGCTTGCCCCTTGAGTGGTGGCCGCATCCCCTCGAACCGGATCGACTGTCCGGAATCCTCTGGCGTTCTCACTGTTCCTTCAACCATCTGATTATTACACACACCACAAAGGATGAATAAATAGCTGGCAATTAGGAACGCTACGATCTGATAGTGAAACGTCCCTGTTGTTTCTGCATCTGGAACGAACAGAAATGTATTGACCTCATAGAGGATGAAGCCGAATGAGTAGGCGTCCACGCTCGAGTCGAATGCATCGTTTCTGTACAGCTCAGGTGCAGTGTGGTAACCTAAACAATAGGAATGTTTTTTCATCTGGATGGATCATGGAGAAGTACGAAATGGATAAGAAATGCCATGCTCTGATACTTACTGAAGCTGTCAACGAGAGCACCATGGTTGATCAGTCTCACTTTGTCGGTCCCGATCTTCGACACCCTTGTTACTCGAATCCCGCAATTTTAAGGTTGCCTCCACTATCCAGGAAGATATGTCTGGCACCTTACCAAGATTCAAATAGTAAAGTACGGGACAACCGTGAAAGACAACAGCAATTTGTGTGCCACTGCCAAGAATGCAACAACAGAACAGTAGCATGTCTCGGTCTGATTCATTTCCTCATCTTACTTTGGCTTTAGGTCGCAGTGGATGATGGGGTCCGGTTTACTGATGGAGATAGGTCATGCCCCTACACGTACACACGGTGAAGGCAACAGCAACAAACAGTGTTAGCAAATATAGATGCGCGTTGTTATCTTTTTTTTTTTTTTTTTTTTTCTGAAAATGTCAAAGAGCTACTCTTATGAACAGACACTTGAATTCTTCAGCTCTTGTTGGAATCAGAACCTAGAAGTACCTGGCAATATCAAGGCCATATCTTAGCACCTTGTGAGCTTTTAGCTTTCCTTTCTTCTGGATACAGACTGATAAGTCATTCTGAGTTTCACCAAAAAAAAAAAAAAAATTAAAAAGAATTAAGTCAACCCATCAGTTTGCATTAAAAAAAGTCAACCCAACAGAGAACAAGTTTCATATACACTTATAAACTTGAAAACGCGTTTTTAGGGCGTGATCTCAAAAAAAAAAAATATATACACTTATAAACAGTGGTATACTCAAAAATTACTTTTGGGGAAGATCAGAGTAACTTTGTTGTCCATGCAAAATAAAAAGACATTGTGGTATTACCTCTTCATGGAGTTCAGAAACAATCATCATAGGTATGCTCTGAGTGACGGCTCCAACGAACTGAACGACATTTGGGTGTCGGACCTTCTCCAGGACAGTCAATTCATGCCTGAAAGAGTTTCTGAAACAAAAGAAGATACGTTCTTCATATAATCATATTATGTATGAAGAAAAACATCATTGGTAACTGAGCACTACAGGTATTTCTCTTTAAGAAAAAAATTGGGCACACAGATACTATTTGCATCTTACGCGGCTTCTTGATCGGAGCAGCCGTCTCTGTCAAGTATTTTTACGGAAACCTTGGTACCATTCCATTTCGCGATGTGGTACATGCCCTGTTCGATTTGCCTACCAACATTAGCCCAATTTTTTCATATCTCACTGGCATTCTTTTCATGAACATTTTTTTTTTTTCTGAGGAATCAGGTTGAACTAATGTTTGTGAATGAAACAAATAAATCTGGATATTGGAAAGAAAATTGCACCGGTGTAACATCACAGCCTCGCCGGAATTGGACCTCTCCGGGGCTCAACTCGTACTCCGGTATCTCGCCTGGGACCGATACAATACCATCATCGGTGTCCTCTTGGTTCTCTGCAGAAACGATGACGGATAAGTACGAAGCGGATGAACCACAACAACACACTGGCAAGCAAGTAAGTGCAAACAAGATAAAAAGTTTCAGTTCAAGTGCCTAGAAATCAAACATACCGGAATTTTTGCCCCATGAATTTTCAAGAGTTCGTAGACCTTGGTGTGGCCGTAAAAAACTTGGCATCAGCTACTGCCTATGATCGGAGAAGCGAATGAATGTCAGGCAGAATCAAGAAGACCCTGATATGCAGGCGTGATGTGAGAATGGCAATGGCCGCCCGGTTCACCCACCGTGCTTCCCCAGCGGTCGCGCGCGTCGATGTTGGCCTTCCAGCTGAGCAGAATCCTGACGACGTCGCGGCGTCCCTCGCAGGCGGCGATGTGCAGCGCGGTGCGGCCGTCGAGGTTGATGCTGTTGACGTCGACGCCGCTCCGGAGCAGGCCCTCGACGCCCAGCGCGTCGCCCTGGCACGCGAAGAAGAGCAGCTGCATGGTGGGAGTCGAGGTTGTCCGGCACACTCAGGTCCTCCGCCGCCGTGCCGGACCCCACGGGGCTCTGGCTCCGGCCGCGCCGCCGGTTCGGGTCCATGGACGACTGCCGCCCGAAGAGGAACCGGCTGGTTGCCCGCCCCGTCCGCGGGGACTCGAGCGACGCCTGGCGCCGGAGCTCCGAGTTGTGCTTCATCGAGCCCCCGGAGACCTGCCGGTGCAGCGCCACCTTCATGCCGTTCGACGCCGCCATGTCTGAATTAAGAAGCAGTCTCGATCTTGAGGTACGATCAGTGCATCCGGGAGCTCGATGGCGGATCGGGGTCCCCGAGGCACGAGAAAGTGCGACGGAGAGCCCCGCGGAGATCGAGACCTTGGCGGTAAGCTTGGGCCTCGTGAGCGAGGAGAGGAGAAGAGAAGAAAGAGGAGACGGCGAGCGGAGGAGAGTGAAGAGCGGAAAGGTCTCTCGCTTCCCGGACGGTGAAGTGAAGGAAGCCTAAAGTTAGTTACGCTTATAACGCGGGTAACGTGGGAGTCCTTTGGCGCGTTTTTATTTGAAAAACACCGTTGGGAATAATTGTAACGGTCACAGTCAGGAATGGTAGCCGAAATAGAGTACATGATTGGCAGTTGTCACCAGCTCGGATGTCTCAGTCTGACATAATAGAGTTCGACAGATATTAGGATTAGTGATCTTTGAGCTGATTTTTATTTGTATGTTTCCACGGTTCAAAAGGCCTCTTAATTTTCATTTTGTCTCGCTCCTCAATCAAAACGTGGATGGGGAAGTGATATGGAGTACTCTTGAGATGTTGTATTTTGTTGGACAGAATGAAAGAAAAAATGAGAAGAGGTTCTTATTTCGAAAATGGCAATTCCCATTTTTTTTTAAAAAAGAATGGTAATTCCCATTTTCTTTTCTTGACCCCAAATAAATATTTTTCTTTTGAGAATGGAATCTCAGTTGTTCTCCTGAATTATTTTTTCAGCTGAAATGTTGACGAACCAACAGCTTGAAAATTGAGGTAGCACATCTTCCCATGTGAAAAATTCGACATCCAACTATTCAGCATAAGCCAAGCCAGCACTACAAATATCCTAAAGTTTTATCATTTCAGGAACAAAAATAATGCCATTTTCGATTTTAGTAGGAACCTTGATGATGATTCACATGGTAACAAAGTGCTTAATTCCTCCCGAAACAAACTTTTCGAACCTTCATCAGGTTTTATGGCGATCTTAATTAAATTTCTTGGGGTCAAACAACTATAAAAATAATTGTAAGAGTGGGGAGGCAAAGCTTAATTGTAGTATCTAAATCTCCAGGGCACACGCTTCGGGCGATTTTTTTTTTTTTTTTTGGGATCCAATAAGATGTGCAACCTTTTACGTATTCGAGAAGAAAACAGTCACTGTAAAGTGTTAAATTCTCCCCGATTTATTCAGGAAAAATGTCGATTGTTTATTAATTTTAAAATATAGAGAGTGCTTTGCATCTCTAGTGTGTTTGAAAAAAATGTTTTTGTTTCCTTTCTTTTCTTGTTTTTCTATGTGTCTAATAAATCTCTAGCCGTCCCTTGTAAAAAGAATAAAAAAAACTTTTGGGTCGACAGTTTAACAGTTCGATTCTATGCTGAGAGCACAAAGCAGGGGTGACGTCGAACGAATCTAAAGTCCTGATCAACAATTGCATCGCTGTTGCCTCTCAGGCCTCTTGTCACACAGACAGCGACGGCAATCTAAGCCGCCTCTCCAGTTGTCCACCACACGTACGTCGGTATGTCGGCACGTCGACGACGTACGCGTTTGTTAGGCCAGCCCCAACGCGCCAGCGTGCCTTTGTGGTTTCAGACTCCACGTCCGCGTTTTGAGTCCACGTCGACTCGAATCGTTGCCCCGCAGTGTGTCAGGTTAGCCTGCAGGAGCGTCGAGTGCTTCACCTGCCAAAAAGATAGAGCACCCAAGAGCCGCGCGTTGGAGGCTGAAGCAACGAGGAAAAGTTACTGGCACACATTGATTTACGCGTTTGGACAAACTGACGCATGATGTCACCTACTGCGCATCCATTACTGCTTGCATTGGAAAAAAATTGCAGCTTCCAACTTTTTTTAATCTACGTGGTCTTCTTTTTTGCCTAGGGCTAACACCGCTGTTAGCTTCCATTGGGCATGCCCTTATGGAGCACGATCGAGCGCGGATCGGGAAAAGGACGACGTCCCCGCGTCGCGTGCGTTCCGTTTCCGTCTGGTCTGGTTGCAGGGGCAAACGATCGATACCACGTCGCAGTTCGTGTGTCCAGATGGCCCTGCTTTTAAGCGCTCGAACTGGTCTTCGTCGACGACCAACTGACCAAGGCATGGCATGGCATGGCCATGGCTGGCCACCGACCACTCAATCCGTCGTAATCTTGCATTGGACGCCCGTGCTCTACAGTCTACACGCTGGACAGCTCAAAAAGCTGTGCTCGTGCTCCAAGAGTTCAAGGGAAGCAAGCCGTCGTGCCTGACGTGGACTGTGTTGCTTGTCCTTGATTCCAGGGATGTGCGACTGCAATGCAATGCAACGGAGGGTTCGCCGGGAAATGCTCCGAGAACAAGTGACGTGACATCATGAATGGCGATTTCTTTTTTTTCCCCTTCGCTTTGGTTGCGATAACAATGGCTCCCACAGTGAGTGCAGTGCACCGATGAGGTCAGTGCCGACGGCCGACGTGATGCTGATGCATGCCCGGCACGCTGCTAACGGCGCAGCCGACGCACACCAGCAGGCGCACGCTGGCGGATTTAACGGCTCCGGCAAGTCACCCTTAGGAACAGAGAGATTCGGGAGCGCACGGCGACACGGTCGCGCCTGTCACGGCGGCGGCGGGGCTGTCGTCCATTTTGCAACAGCCGCAAGAACAAGCGGCATCCACACAATTTTTTAAAAAAACCCAGAAAAACCTATATTACATAATTACGCATTATTTGGCTGCTCATTTTGCATATGATATGCCAATTGATCTTGATTTGTTGTGAGAGAAAAAATAATTTATCATGATTGAAAAGGTGGGTTAACCAGTTCAAAAATTTCAAGCGAGCATAATGTCTACACCAAAGCGCCGACCCCTTTCGGATGATAGCTCCTCACAATTTTCCGATGACACCATGACTCTCATATTGAGAGCATCAACATGGTATAAGCTCACTGAATGTCCTAGTTGAACAAGATGGTCATCCCTCACATCGCTGTAAAACAAAAAATCCGTGTCTCAAAGACCTGACAGTCAAGATACAACATGAAGGGAAGCAAAACCACCAAACAAGCGGAATGCAAACCCAAACCGTTTTATCTACAAGTTAGTAGACGAACCTTTTTCTCTCAAATAAAAAAAAAAAGTAGACGAAGCTTTTAAATTTTTCTCCGTATATCCATTACCACCCTTTTTTTTTCAAAAAAAAAAAAAAAAAAAAAACTAGACGAACCATTTGAAATTTCTCCATATATCCAACACCATATTCTAGATGATACGACAACACTATGTCACTATCGCACCATGGACACCAATGTCACCAAAAGAAATCACAAAGAAGCCAAACACCAACACACAAGATAAAATCCATGACATATACCCAGCGCGTCGCCTCTCTCTACTACTGTCGGGGGCGGTCGGACGGATGATTCGAGAGGTGTGGAGAGCCCTTCGTGGTAGTCTAGAATCTCTCTGTTTTTTTATTTTACTAGAAAAATGCCCGTGCGTTGCAACGGGAGAGGTAACTATTAAACATTTACAGAAAATGATGAATTATCCTACATATCTATTTATGTTTTATGTTTTTGTAAAATTCAGGTATGTCTAGGTATGTAACAAGACATATTTATTTAAAATGTGAGAATGATTTAGAGTTTGAATGGGAGAATATAATTTATTTTATAACGACCATGGCACCCATAATATAAGTATAAAAGTTAGTGTTAATGATAATATGATTTAAAAATACAATTTTGATGGATTTTTTTTCTCCCGTTAGAAAGCACAAACAAATTTAGATTTAAATATACCGTACCTTTAGCTTATATATTATACATTCCGTCTGCATCTTCAACTCCTCGATCAGGTACGTTTTTTAGACTGACATCCTCCTCGGAGCTTTGGCGTAATTGGTTGTCATGACGCATCGGCAACGTTGGCTGACGTGGTGTACATCCACCTCCCGTCTGCAGCTCGTCGACAGCTCCGAACAGCAGGTGCGTGTAGATGTCGAGGGAGTTCTGGGCCAGGGCCCTGAACACCTGGATGTGCATGTCTATCAGCGTGCCGGATGAGCGCCAGGTTAGGCCGAGCACTCGATGTCCTCGATGACGATGATGGACATGCTAGTTGCTGGATGAGCAAACTGCAGAGGTCATATATCATCGTTGTTGACAACGGTGAGCTCGACGTTGTAGATGTTGTTGTTGATGTGCTTTTGGCCATGGCCGCAATCATGGCTTGCCGATGCGTCGGTAAAAGTACCAGTTGCTCGGAACGCGTCGAAGTCGTCCATGATCTCTCTCTTTTCTTTGTGTGTGTGTTCGGGTCCATGGCCAACGTTGAATGTCGTTATGCATGGTCGAAGTTGACGAAGCTTCATGTATTGTGTTCGTTGTAGTACGCTGCAAGATCTTGTTGTTGTTGTATAGCCTACGCCGGCAGTTGTCGAAGAGAACCTCATGACCCCTTCGGCGGCGAACATGCAGCCGTTGTTCTGCTGCCCCTCGCCATCGCGTAGGGCTGCCATGTGACAGCCATTGTCATCCAAGATCTTGCGTGTACCAGCGTTGTTTATCGCGCAATCGGCTGTAGATTTATGCGATGCAAATTGTCCAAGTTTATTTCAAATTCTCATAGGTTGATCTTTCGTAAAAAAAGAAAGTCTAAAAGGTGTTTTGACTTGTTTGCCTAGCTAGGAGGATATGGTAACGGAGTCCTCTTGCAAACCGTACATAGCAGTTTTGTGCTGACTTTGTTAAAGTAATAGCGGGGGTGACGTGAGAAGGACTACACGCCCGTACGGCAAGGACCGAAAAATACACGGTCCGGGCTATACGGAACTGACGGAAGAAACCGGACTATAAGACCAGGACGACGGACCAAAAATTTGGTGGACCAAATTTGGTGGACCGAAAAAAAAGGTGGACTGAAATTTTCTCGCTTTATTAAGTAATAAGGTATATAGATTTAGATAGAAAAAAATATTTCTCTCTGCTTGTGCCTGACTGCCTGCCCCCCACACAGCTTGAGCGGCCCACGGCCCACGGAAACGTGATACGGATTGCAGCCCAAGGTATTCGCCTCGGTTTGGGTCTACCTCTCTGGACCAGGCCCCTAGCCCGATGAGATATACCCGACTCTTGTTCGCGTTCCAAACCTGTCGGGTATGGCGTCCAGTGGAGAAGATGATGTCTTTAGCGCCACCTCGCCGGCCATCTCCACGTCCGACGCCGCCACCACCTCGGCATTCCCCTTCCTCGACACCGCCGCCTTCATTGCCGTCGACAAGCTTCTGAGTACCATAAAAGCGGTAGAGAAAAGGTAACTCACTCGGTTCCTATTCCCGTCTTCGTCAAGATCGATGTAGTGCTCACGGTCAGGGGTTGTCGTTGGTTGGGGACTTGGGGTTAGGGTCTGGCTTGGGTTGGGTTGTTCTTGGTTGGGGTTAAGGTTAGGGTTGGGTTCTTTGTGTGGGTTATGGTTAGGGTTTACGTTTTTGGTTTTGCGGTCAGGCGTCAGTGGTTCTTGGTTTTGCGGTCAGGGGTTCCTCTGTTGGTTTTTCGGTCAGGCGCTGATCTCAAAGATGGTCGATTTGTTTTTATGGATCGTGATTACTTCAATTTGAGGTTGCCCATTTGATCAATCTTCTTATCTTGGGTCTGATATCCTGGTATCTGTGAACCAATTGGATAATTGTTTTGGGATGAAGGTTATATGCACCAGCACATCAATCGATATTCGTTGCAAATTTTCTTTGTTGATGAATGATCACCTTAATTCTAATTGTCGATAAAATAAAAGATTGATGGCAATTGATTACTCTAGGTTTGTGATAATTTATCTTTTTAAAAAAAAGGTTTGTGATAATTTATTTAGATTTGGTGGCCATGAGTCTGTTTTTTTTACAAGTTAGCTGGATATCTCCAGAATGATTTTAAAATGCAATACTTACGCTTTATGCGTTTATAGTGCCAAATTCAAGACGGAAACTGCTGCGACCTTTATTGAAAAGCATGACTTTGAGGGCCTAGAGGCATATGTTGTTCAGACCTTGACCTTTGTTCAAGGAACAGAGCAGCACCATCATCCTGGTATCTTGTGCTCTCTCTACCAGGCCCAAATTTCCTACTTGGTTAGAGAGGGCAGGATTGAAGATGCTGAAACAGTCTTAAATGAGAAAGTGAAGCCTTTACTTGATAACAGCGACCAATTCTACCGGCCAAAGAATTTGAAGACCAAGTGAGAAAAGCAGAAAAATGCATCAGCAGGTATAGACCTATTGCAAAGTTTTTCTTGATTATTATTATTTTTATATATGTTATAAACTGCATGATTTTATATTATGCAGAGTGGAACTCCCTGAAGATATTCATATTCTGTCTCTTCTACTGGACTACTTTGGCCTATATTTCCCATCATCGTAAGTATATATAAGTAATCTTGCAAATGTTTATACATTTGGAATAATATGCAGTACCATTTATCTAAGTTAATGCTAAATATTTCCCATCATCACAAGTAGTCCTGCAGATGTTTATACATTTGGAATAATATGCAGTACCATTTGTCTAAGTTAATGCTAAGTGGAGCTATGTATTGTACTGTTTTCCTTTTGGAAATTGCATCTTTTTTTTGTACAGTAGCTGCTGTAATTTCTGTTAATCTGCATGTTTCTGTTTTTGTTCAGTTCTTTTGCTTGTTAGCTAGTAGTTTAGCTTTAATCCTTTTCTTTTATGTGATGAATTGTTTGTCTTGTCAAGAGTGATATTGTTTTTTTTTTTTTTTTTGGCACTGAAGCTATATGTATGTCCTTGTGTTTTGACAGCCTAATACCGGATATTGAAAAGAACTGCTTCAGTGTTAGACTTTGTGGTTAAGAGGGACGTCAATGGAGTGCAAGAAACCCACTGTTTGGCATGCCAATGGATTGTGCCACGTGGCCTGAGTGAAGAAAAGCTCACAAAAACACTACACTGGTGATGGTCATGTGAAATGTTGCTTTCATGTGACTGAATGGATGCTTTCATTTCTTGATACTATCAAGACAGAGGCAGGAGCTGGGTACGTGAGGAATCCATTCGGCAAGTCAGTAGGCGGCGAGGCCACGGGGAAAGCTCCTGACAAGAGGAAACGAAAACTGCACCCCTATTAGCACCTGACAAGAGGAAACGGAAAACTGCACCCGTATTTTCTGGCGACAAGTCCATCATCACAGAGGTGTTCATACACGAAATTCTTGATCTGCACACATCCATTTGCAAGCTTCCATATTATCTGGTGAAAGAAAAAGAAGAGAGAGCTAAGGCTGCTGCCTCC
This sequence comes from Hyparrhenia diplandra, assembly GCA_015847255.1. NCBI lineage: Eukaryota > Viridiplantae > Streptophyta > Magnoliopsida > Poales > Poaceae > Hyparrhenia > Hyparrhenia diplandra. Next base: position 3,420 of record JADLZK010004143.1, on the reverse strand, counting down.
GAAGTGAGGAAGACGTTGTTGGATATGCTAAAAGTGACCTCAGATCTCATCTCCTTGGCCTTCAAATATGTTACTGTTTATGGTACTCTGGATCCATTGGTGGCCGTGTCGGAGTTCAAAGCCCTATCAAGCTCTACCATGGATCTTCTTGATCCGCTGGTGAGCCTGCAACATTCTAAGAGTATGGTCGAAGAACTCTATCGTGTGGCAGTTGATGTGAGGAAGATATTAGTGCTCAATGTTAGTGGCATGAAGAAGAGCAAGGTTGCTGTGAGTGATGAGGGTTCCAGTGCTTGCGCTGGGTCTGCTGCAACACCAACATCTTAGTTTCTGCTGGGATAGATTTACAAAAGGTTAACTAGGGCCAATGTAAAATAGCTTGATGATATGGCTCGAAGAGCGTTTCTCATTGTGGAGTTGGTAACTCGGTCATGGCTGTTGCTGTTTAGCAGACCAAGCCATTGTTGTTCCGAAGCCTTGCCAGGACGACGAGGAGAGTTCGCCTGGAAATGCTCCGAGAACAAGTGACGTGACATCATGAATTCATGAATGGCGATTTCTTTTTTTTTCCTTCGCTTTGGTTGCGATGATAACAATGGCTCCCACAGTGAGTGCAGTGCACAGATGAGATCAGTGCCGACGACCGACGCGATGCTGATGCATGCCCGGCGCAGGTGCGTGGCCCGACGCGCTTCTAAAATCGCCGCCGACGCACACCAACAGGCGCACGCTGGCGGATTCAACGGCTCCGGCACGTCACCCTTAGGAACAGAGAGATTCGGGAGCCGACACGCACGGCGACACGGTCACGCCGGTAGCGGCGGCGGCGGGGCCGTCGTTCATTTTTGCAACAGCCGCAACAGCAAGCGGCACCCAGTTACCCACAGTTTTTTTTAAAAAAAACGGGAAAACCTATATTACATAAACTTTTATGTCTTATTTGGCTAGCCATTCTATAAGTCGATCGATGCTGATTTGTTGTGAAAGAAAAATAATTTATAATGACTGATAAGCTGGGCTAACAAGTTCAAGCGAGCCAAACTAATAATGTCTACAACAAATCTTATAAAGACCCTCTCAAGTAAAAAATGAAGCTAAACCTAGTCCTTGCGGTCGCTCTTCCTTTGTATCTTTTCTTTATGTTTATTCCAGGTTACAAACTACTATTTTGGCGGTTTATTATCTGCGCTATAAGGGTTCTTTCATAGCTAACTTGTAATTCACTCCTCTAAATGAAACACGGGCTCGAAGATTGCTTCAGACGCAGCCCCGACCGACCTTGGCTTGTCTAAGTTCATGATACCAATAGAGTTTGAAGGGATGCTCAACAACAATCGATTGGAACATCCCTTTACATTTGCTTTTTCATGGATACAAACATGATCCTCATTAAGCATGAACGCTTTAGATTTGACTTTCAGTTCATGCATGTGATCAGATTTCTACAACTGGAATATAGTTGACATAAGTTCTTGTGATGGGGGTCATTTGTCGGGATGTAGAGGGCGAAGATCGAGTGAGTGATTACTCTGAGGATTCTCATTTGGGTCATCTGCCTAGACAGACTACCTATCTTCACAACTCTACTTCATCAACTGATGATGTAGTTAGTGGCCTTGATTGAGGATGGAACCAAACTTTTCTACCGAGGATTGTGCATATGGGAAGCAATCGCTGGATCGAGCCCATGGCAAAAGGAATGGACACCGCTAGACACGTCAATTGAGCTATTGATCTTCACCACCGCCCCGACAACGATGATCCGAAAGCGAGCTATGTCCAATTCTTCAGGGCCTTGCTTGCTGTTTGTTCTGCCGGGCGGTCTTGCTGCCCTAAAAATGCGACTAGGGGAACAGCCCACCCAAGAGGAAATACAGAAAAAAACCCTTGAACCCCTGTTGCCGGCGAGGTGATTTTTCACTGTGTAGCACCCGTGATCAAACCACAGGCGGGCGCTCCCGAGCGGTGGCCTTTGCCATTGCAATCAAGCCCCTTTACATCTTGCTGCACTACTACACCGATAATTTTCATGCGGGTTTCCCTCGGTAAAAAATGCCTTTTTGGATGATGGATTCTTTTTTAATGTGCATGGCTTGTTATTTCTTTTTTTTAGTATCCCTATCCTAGTAGAATTGTAGTGTCCCGAACTCTTTCTACCACAAAAAGGATTCATCAGTGAAAGGTTCATGCGATCCATGTTCGATGGAGTTGTTGACCTTCAAGTTAGCTTAAATAATCTATGAATTTCCTCAAATTAAGGCTTTTTGTTGTTGTTTGAGATGAAGTGCAACAAAGGCAGTGTTTCACATATGCAACATATTAGCAATTAATAGATATTGAATTAGCTTTTATCAATCTAATTTTCTAGAATGTGAGAAAAGTTTTGCCCAAGGACCTCTTGCAAAGAAGGATCCGACAGACAGGTCAATATGATGAAGAACAAATCATTGTGTTTTTATATGTGGATAATAACATTATTACTAGTGATGATGAAGTAGATATCAAATGTTTCAAGGGCAATCTAAGTAGGGAGTTTGAGGTCAAGGACCTTGATCAACTTGAATACTTTCTTGGCATTGAGATTGCATGGATGTCATCCTCATCAATACCGATTGATTCCAATCATAATTTATCGCGTCGAATCAAGTGACCTAGTGTACAAAGAAAGGAACCAGAGGCTTGGAAAATTGATCTATTTATGTCATACAAGGCCTATCATTTCTTATGTTGTGAGTGTTGTGAGTAGATATATGCATGATCCTAGGAGTGGACATTTGGATGTGGTAATATCAAATTTTACGTTATTTGAAGAGTTGTCTTGGAAAAGGACTTTTGCTTTAGGAGTCATGGTAATTTGAATGTGGATGGATGTTGTGATGCCGCTTGGGCTAGTTTCCTTGATGATATAAGATCTACATCAAGATATTGTGTTTTTGTTGGGGGCTTAGTGTCTTGGAGGAGCAAAAAGCAAATCTGTTGTATCACGTTTAACAACGGAAGCAAGAATATAAGTTATGTCTCTTGTGGTTTGTGAGATCTTTGTGGATAAGGAGTCTCTTATCTCGAGTTAAATGTACTAATAAAGGTGCTTTGAAGCTTTAGTGTGATAACAAGTCAACTATCAACATTGCAAATAATGTAGTCCAACATGATAGTACTAAGCATGTTAAAGTTGACTATTTCTTTATCAAGGAGAAGATAGACAAGGGTACACTAGAGTTGAGTCATGTAATTTTGAGAGAACAATTAGCTGACTATCTAACAAAGGGTTTGGGTGTAAAAAGAGTGTGAGTTAGCATGTAGCAAGACGAGGATGATGATAGATATCTATCACCCGGGGGAGAGCGAGATGATCCTTCCGGAGGGCTAGTTAGTGAAGAGTTAGCAAAAAATCAAAAGATTTAATGGTAAAATAAATAC
>JADLZK010004142.1:0-59674 GCA_015847255.1 Hyparrhenia diplandra | reverse complement strand
CACACTAATCACACCTTGTTGATCGGCAAAGGAAGCTTCCTTTGAATAGTTGGTGCAGGAGTTCATCATTAATTAGCAACATAAACCAACACACACAATTGGAAGTGAGACATGACTTGAGTAAATAATGAAGCTATATATTATACATGTTAATTATCAAAGGAGTGTCTGAACCTAGGAGATCAAATAATGCCATTTGACAATGCATGAAAATTGGAAGAAAAATAAGGACATCATCTTTTCTTGTCAATGCAAATGTTTGTCTTTGGTAGAATTTACTCGTCATTGCATGTTTTGGATCTTATATAGATGATTATAGGAGTATAAAATAATGCGGATCATGGCCTCATATTTGGATTATGGATTATAAAGCTAGTCGAGTTGTTTGGATCCTGTATTAAAATAAAGTGGCCGATTGTTGGTTGTATGCGTGAAATCAATGTAGACATGTGTGGACCTTACAAAAGAAGAAGAAGAAGAAGATGATGATGATGATGATGATGATGATGATGATGATGTTTGGATTCGAAAGAGAAGATGGATAAAGAGTAGCAGTGTCATTATAATAATCTGGATCTAGATGGTTGGACTCCATAATATACTCCCTCGAGATAATTAAAAACAATATTTATTTGCTTTCTAAGATTCAATAAATCTTATGTTTGACCAAATACATAAAAAGATACATATATTTTTTTATAATTTATGGTGTGTAACAAATATCTTTCGATGAATTTATGGAATATATTTTTATAGTAAACCTAATTAAGATAGAAATGCTAATAATATTTCTAGGGATGAAGGCAAACATAAGCATCTAAGGTCCGTTTCGATCATCTAACAAAATTATAGTCGGTAGGTAGGTGATCCAAAACAGACCTTTACAATCCAACTCATGAATCCATCCATCAGTAAAAAAAAATGGAAAAACTTTATGCACCTTTTTGTTTGTTAAACATTGAAGTAAAATGTTTGGGTAACATTTTTTTCTCTCTTATTGTTCAACTTTCACTGCATTTCATTTATCCAGGGCGGCAGGGCAGCGAAAGTAACTGAATTTTTTGCCAGCTTTTGCTCTTAGCACTGTTGGAGTTACTCGAACGGCCAAAAGTGCTAAAATTTTAGGTGGAGAGAAATCGACAAAAGTAGCCACATATTTTGAGACAAACTTTCCCTCTTGTCTACACCAAACCAAAAGAGTCTCTGAATGTTACCTGAATTTTACATCGAACCAAAAAAATGTCACCTGTTAACGCTACTGTAGTAGTAGTAGTACCAAAAATCGTCGAAACACATGCCAAGTTTGCACACCTGAATATTTGGGCAAACGACAGCTTTCCCTCTTTTACACAAAAACAGTGCTGATAGCCGTCGGTTCGTTGCAGAAAACCTGACAAATTCGTCCCGCGGTTTCAAAAGGAGGCGACGGCGACCCCAACCGCGGGGAGCGACCGAGACGAGACAAGATCCGACATCCGAGAGGAGAGGGGAGAAGGGGAGAGGAGACAACTCGAGGCGTCCAATCGAATCACAGGGCCTCCGCTGGTCTACTTACTCAAGTAGCACGCATCACTAGCGCGGCGCCTTCCCCTTCCTCCCACGCTCCGTTCGTGTGTGTGTGTCGTTGACGAAATCCCAAGTCCATGTGGGCGGTTTTGACTTGATCCAACCAAGAACGCGCGTTTCAGCCGTAAAATACTCGCCCTACATGTTTTCAAGTCCGGTCGCGGCTTTGCTCTCTTCCGTCCGTTATTTGCTTTCCTGATCCTGCCATTCGCGTGTGCCTCTGCTTACCCATTCTTGCTTCCGTCCTCTTTGCTGCGTGTAAATCTGATCTGCTTGTGTCTCCGCGTCACTGGGGATTCTTTACTTCAAGTTGGATTTGCAAATGTCAACGGAAGGAGCGATATTTGATCTGGATTGGTGAGAGTTCTTGCTGCTGCTTTGGTGCTTGCTGGGACTGGGCGAGGGCGGCCACTGTCTTGGCAGTTTCTTTTGGGGTAGCCGGGTAGCCACTGTTCTTGTGAATTTCTGATGCGGAGTTCCGCTCAGGATCGGGAAAGGAGTGATCTTTTGATAGATTTCTAGGCTTCTGTTGGTGATTCCTCTCCTTTTCAACTTGGGGATTTCTGCCAAGAGGAGTTTCCTGACCGGTTTGGGTTCAGTTGAGCAGCAGAGATGAGGTTGACTGTTCGTGTGATCGAGGCCCGCAACCTGCGGGCCATGGATTCAACGGTTTCAGCGATCCGTACGTGAAGCTGCAGCTCGGGAAGCAGCGATTCAAGACCAAGGTGGTCAAGATGAACCTGAACCCGACTTGGGATCAGGAGTTCAGCTTTCTTGTCGGCGATGTCAAAGATGTGCTCAAGCTTGATGTCTATGATGAAGACATCCTCCAGATGGATGACTTCCTGGGGCAGTTGAGGGTGCCATTAGAGGATGTGTTGGCTGCTGATGACTTGTCGCTCGGTACCCGGTGGTACCAGCTTCTTCCCAAGGGCAAAACCAACAAGACTGTGGATTGTGGTAATGATGGACATTCATCTAGTTTTGTTTCTCATTTAGTCTTTTTTTTTTTTTTTTTTGGTTATGTTCAGCCATGCATCTTTCTTTGTTCTTTTGAATTTACTGTTTGACTTTCTGAGTCTGCATCATTTTGCTGGCTACAACTTGCTGTCAACTGCAATAAGATCTAGCACATATATTATAGCTGATGTTGTTATAATTTGTTTTCACCTTGCAGGGGAGATTTGTGTCTCAATATCGTTAGAATCATCTGGAGCCTCGCGATCATGGTCTGAGGACCTTGGACCCGAAATAACTGGTATACAGAGAGACTATTCATTGTCAAGCCAAAGCACAGCTCCATCTATTGCATTTGCTTATCGAGAAACTGAAAACTTGTAAAGAAGACGATGAGTATTCTGTTAGATCTGAAATCCCTGCAGAGGATAGAAGTAGTGAAGTTGCTGAAAGAAATCAAGCTGCTGCAGAGGACAAGCCAAATGGGGGTTCTAGTGCAGCTTTGAATGGAACTGAAACTTCTAGTGGTAAAACAGATAAATCTGAGAAGCCATTCATTTGTTGACCGTGTCTACCAAATATTTGCTAAGAAAAAATGGCGACACAGTGCCAACCTCCTCTGGAAGCTCTGAGGCTTTAGAGGAAGTTCAAGAGGAAGCAGGAGGATGTGAGCTTCCGGCAAGCCAAATTGATAATTTGTGCCCAGAGACTCCATTCAGTGAACTACTGAAATCTCTTGAATCACGTCATGAAGGAGTCGAGATGCCTGTAAATCTACAAGGAATTCTTGTTAATCAGTCGTATCTTGCCTCACCTTGTGATCTGAATAACCTTCTCTTCTCATCAGATTCAGATTTTAAACAAACAATGGTTGAGCTTCAAAGGCTGTACTGATTTCAAAACTGAACCCTGGAGGCTTGATAACGATGGGGAGTCCTTGAAGAGAGTGGTAACATACACAACTGCACCGTCAAAATTGGTTAAAGCTGTTCAAGCAACGGAGGAACAATCTTATTTGAAGGCAGATGGAAAAGAGTATGCAGTTTTATTAAGTGTGAGCACTCCTGATGTTCCCTGTGGTACTTATTTTCGGACAGAAATTCTTTTCCGTATCATGCCAGGTCCTGAACTTGATTCTCAGCAACAGACATCACATTTGGTAGTATCTTGGCGCATGAATTTTCTTCAGAGTACTATGATTAAAAGTATGATAGAAAATGGAGCAAGGCAGGGCTTGGAGCAAAACTATGCACAGTTTTCAGATTTACTATCACAAAGGATCAAGCCTATTGACGTAGAAGGTTCTGGGTCTGACAAGGAACAGGTCTTGGCCTCTTTGCAAGGGGGCGAGGATTCTGTTTGGAAGATAGCATTTCTGTACTTCTGCAACTTTGGTGTATTATCCTCCCTTTTTGTGTCTCTTTACATTATTCTGCATGTTCTACGAGCGAATCCAAGTGCTGTTCAAGGCCTTGAGTTCCCAGGATTAGATCTGCCAGATTCGTTCAGTGAAATTATCATGGGTGGGCTGTTGTTTCTTCAAGTACAGCGCATACTTAAGAATATAACATGCTTTGTTCAGGCAAGAGGACAAAAGGTAATATTTTTGTTCCCTTATCTTCAGTCCCATCTCATCGCATCTCTAGCTTGAAAATCAGAATAAGGATTTTAAAGTGATTTCTCTTTTTAGCAATAAAATGGTATTTGTAAATGCAACATACTTAAGGTTTTGAAATGATTGTGTTTCCAATCATGTTCCACCTGATCAGAACAAGGTGACTAAGGCTGTGATCAATGAAGGTTATTTGTGGTGTGCTGTGGGAGGTAGGAACCTCCTGAGGCTCCGTAGGTGTAGTAGTTTTCTGGGTCATCTATTTCATGACTATAGCACATCTGTGGGTTCTAACCTAACAAATTTCTCTTCTTCTAGAACAGCTGTGTGCCTTGTACAGCTCCTTTTATTTTGTTTATTATAAAAGCTTACAGTGGGGGCTTCCGCTGCTGTACCATTTTTTTAAAAAAACGAAAGCGCTTATAGCGCAGTGGCTAAGGCTTGCAGTGGACAGCCTGCCAACCTGGTTTAAAACTCGTGTATCACACCGCTGTTTATGTGTCCACCTCCTCGAGGACTGAAGCACCGTGGTCTGCACGTCTAAGATGACAAAGCATGAGCCTGCTTGTACCTTCATGTTCCAGGGAAAGAAATGACAAGATTTTCCCAATTAAAATAGTACGAACTGAGTTTTAGTTAGAGGAAGATGTTCAGGTACAGTTGAGTTTAGCTTGAAATTGGTGTAACCAAAACAAGGATACTCTACTTGAGATCAGCTTCTTAAAATGAACTTTCTAGGTCTGGTTACATAGGAAATCACAAAACTTCAGTTGTTACAGTTTTTTTCTCAAGAAAACTTATGGAACTAGCACAATAGCTTGATCTTCTTGGAGAAAATACTACAATAGCATGACTTCATTTCTTGGCTCATGCTTTTTGATTTTATATGCACGAATGTGATATATGTCTACTTTGTTCAAAATTTTCCTCATGTAGGTGGTGATCATGGTGTGAAAGCAAAAGGCGATGGATGGTTGTTAACGGTTGCTTTAATCGAGGGAATCAAATTGGCTCCAGTCGATGCTACTGGTTTCTCTGATCCTTATGTGGTATTTACTTGCAATGGCAAAACAAGAACAAGTTCAATCAAGTTCCAAACACTAGAGCCTCAGTGGAACGGTACACGTTTTCTGTAACTTCTTCTGTCTTCTTAAACCCTGCCATCTCCTACCATCACTAGGAAATAATTGTAAATTTGAACTGGGCCAAATCTTAGTTGCATAGAAACACTACATGTTTTGTTATGTCATGCAACATGCAACTAAAAAACCTATTTCACCAAATGTTGCAGAAATCTTTGAATTTGACGCAATGGATGATCCACCATCAGTGATGAGTGTACATGTATATGATTTTGATGGACCATTCGATGAAGTTACATCCCTTGGACAAGCGGAGATTAACTTTGTAAAATCAAACTTGTCAGAGTTAGCTGATGTATGGATTCCTCTTAATGGTAACCTTGCTCAGTCTTGGCAGTCCAAATTGCATCTGAGAATTTTCTTGAACAACTCAAAGGGGACTGGCATGGTCACCGAGTATCTGAGCAAAATGGAGAAAGAGGTTGGTAAGAAGGTGAGAGCTTCCATTCCTTTCTGCTATGAAGTATATTGTTACTGCATGATTCTCCAGATCTGATTTTCATAACATTTGCCAGATGACATTGAGGTCTCCTCGGACCAATACAGCATTCCAGGAACTCTTCTCTCTGCCAGCAGAAGAATTTCTCATCAGCAGTTTTACCTGCTACTTGAAGAGGAAATTGCCTACACAGGTAATTGTTTGATTTTTTTCTTAGGTAAATATTATATTTCATGATAAATATAAATGTATGTTTTGTGATCCTTTTCCCTATGGAAGAATGCTGAGGGATAATACTTCAGAAGTGTTTTCGTGTGCACATTCTATGAACTATGAAAGATACAACAGCTGGTTTATAATGTTATATTGAAAAGTAGAAAAAATTTAGGAACATTTTATTGGAGTTACATCAGTTGTGTTTTCAAAAGAGAAACCAACTGAAAGATGTAAGCCAGCAGTGTCTTGTATTGCTTTTATTTTTGGAAAGACTTGCTCATATTGTTCCTTTGATGCTATATGAATAAAACATTTGTATATGTGCTATTGCTTCTGTTGGATTTATTGGATCAACTTACTGTGTTCGTGTGTTCTCAATGGTTCTGAATAGCTCACTACCTGTCCAGTCTACTGACAGACTCTTCTTTTTAATTTCAGGGTCATCTTTTCTTATCTCCAAGAACAATTGGGTTTTATTCGAGCATGTTTGGGAGGAAAACAAAATTTTACTTTCTATGGGAGGATATTGAAGACATACAGGGAATACCTCAATCAATATCATCCTGGAGTCCATCCATTATAATAACTCTTCACAAAGGTAGAGGCATGGATGCAAAGCATGGCGCAAAGAGCATGGACAATGGAAAGCTTAAGTTCTGCTTGCAGTCCTTTGCATCATTTAGTGTGGCCAATAGGTAAGTGCCCAGCTTTCTTAGCACATGGAATATGTGTCATGTGGCTCTTATCAATCAAACTGTGGAAATAAGTTGTGTCACAACTAATAATGCCTTGATTCTTGAAATATCTTCTGCATGATTTATATTGTGCTTGCCAGAATAAATATTGTTTGTGCTCTACAGGACAATAATGGCATTATGGAAGGCAAGATCTTTGAGCACGGAGCTTAAAGTACAGCTTGCTGAGGAACAGTCCCAAATTAACACCCTTCAGAGTGAGGACAGTGGGATTTTTGTTGGTATTGATGATGCCAAGAGCCTTCAGATGACTGAAGTTTACTCCTCTACCATTTCGACCAATGTAAGTTTACTTGTACAGACCATGGCAAATCTAAATATACACCTGTCTTGCACTCCATCACGTTTCATTTACTACCTATATTGTGGTCCATCATAAGAGGTTGAGACTGACATTCATGTATCTCTTGCCAGATGGCCTCGCTTATGGAGGTTTTTGCAGGAGGTTCTTTGGAAATGAAGGTAATGGAGAAAGTTGGATGCCAGAAATACTCAGCTACACAGTGGGAATCAGATAAACCCAATGAGTATCAACGGCAAATTCATTACAAGTTCAGCAGGAAGCTGTCTCCTGTTGGCGGAGAAGTGACAGGAACGCAGCAGAAATCTCCTATGCCCAATAAGAAAGGATGGATTATTGAAGAGGTGATGGAGCTCCAAGGAGTCCTTCTTGGCGACTTCTTTACGGTTTGTAAACAATCCCTGAATCTTCTTTCTCTCTGGAATTCTGGGTAGAATTTGCATGCTCTGCCTGTTGTGCTTGGAAAGTTTCTCCTTTCTTGTGTGCTGGATTATGATAGATTGTCTGTTTCCACATATCACTTGGGAAGTGTAGTTGACTATGCCATTACAAAACAGAACAAAAGCTTAAATAGGGACTAGGGAGTAGTACAATCCAAATTTAAAACCACCTAGAGGAGATGAAGTCAAGAACATCTCTTTTTTTCTCCATGTGGGAAACATGCGCCAACTTTTATTTTTTACTTTATGCTTGTTGTACTAGACATTTTATTGTAACAGAAGGGGAACATCATTTAAACCAGCTTGTCAGAGTCTCCATTTTTTTTTTAACGAAAAGTTGAAGTTAAGATGGAGTATTTTCAGCTTCTAAATTACTCGATGAACTTGAAACATAATAAAAAAGCCTCCTTTATTGAGAAAAGAATGCTTGTCATTTGGTCCATTCGTCAATGGCATGATATTCCATGATCCTGTGCTGTAACATGGTCAAGTGGTAGCTATGTGGAGACAAAAAAGAAAATAAAAGCTTCAGGTCCCTCCCCAACCATACTGAAAGATCAAACCTGCTGCGTCGATTTTCTTCATACCAGCAGAAGAAAAGAAACACAGTACATCTGACCTGCCCTCCTCTCTCGTGTTTTTTGCAGCTCCACATAAGGTACCAGATCGAGGACCTCGCTCCCAAGCAAAGAGCAAGCAATGTCCAAGTCTTCCTGGGAATCGAGTGGTCAAAGAGCACGAGGCACCAAGCAATTGAGAAGAACGTCTTTTCGAGCTCATCCGCGCGCCTGAAGGAGATGTTCAACCTGGCGTCGAGGGAGCTCTCGCACGGCGCCAAATAGGCAGAGCGGAGCAGCATGGCCTTTTGACGTCTCACCCACCGTCCCTGTGCATAACAACAGTACCGGATCAGTGACTGAACATTAACATTCCCTAACTGTACATGGATAGCTTGGCTGAAGATTTGACAGACAGCAACAACAATAACCGATTCTGATTCAGTGATTCATGTGTTGGAAGAAGAAGAATAAAGTGGGCCGCTGTGGTCGAGTTTTTGCGAGCTCAGTGCGCCCAACCTCCATCAGTTTTGTTTTACCTGATCGATCAAGCACCATAGCTGATATCTGCAGCGTTTGGATACTAACTGGTGGGTGTAGCACACATTGGTTCGTTCCAGCATAGCGATGAATACAGAACAAGGTATAGGATAGCTCAATAGGCAACGCTATACAATAGCTGTATGTTCTGCTTGTTGCAACTTGATGTCTCTGTTGTAGTTGTATAGACTGCCTCTGCTTGAGGTAGGCTCTGAATGATTCTTTGGTCACAGCACATGTTGGAATTGTACAAAAGACCACGTCGGAGAATAAATCTGTGAAGTTTACAGCATTTTTACTTCCGGCCTGAATCTGTTCATTCACTAGCCTGAATCTGTTCTTTGGTCACTGCACTGCACTGCACTGAACTGTTATCCAGCAGGCGGAAGGGGACGTACTCCGCCACGCCAGAATCCCCGCTGCTGTTGTTGTCCAACCCAAGCGAAGCTGGACGACTGGACGAGTGATGCGTGCGTGGGTCACGGCTCGTCACGCCCATGCCCGGAGACATCGCTGGTGCCAATGCTGCCATTGATGTGCTTCGCTGGCCTCCGAGATCCAAGAAACCAACCCGGTGAGGTGAGGTGAGGTGAGGTGAGGTGAGGCGCCGGGCGACGTGCTCCCCATCCATCCATCTCTCGATCGGATTCAGACTATCATCAGAAAAAAAGAGAGGAGCACGCACGCACGGCATGTGACCCGCCATAAACTAGGCAAGCAAGCGGTGGCTTTCAGCGGCGGCGGCGGCTTGTCTGCTGCTCGCCAACGCCAATGCCAAAAAGCCCTTCGTCTCTGTCAGTCCAGATGCCGCGTCCCTCCCTCGCCCAAAATATCAACAGTCGGCTCGCCGCTAGAACATTCTTCTGTTACCCTTTCGTTCCCCCCAACTACTATTTTTGCCTTATAAAAAAAAGTACCCTTAATATTCTACTACCTGTCGTAGCACTTTTTTTTTTTGGACTTGTTCAGATAACAAGTAATTTTAGATTTCTTCTCTTGAATGCGTAAACAAGTGCTGGAATCTATTTTAATTATACTCTTACTCTAGTATATAAGCAGTTAGCAACTATAGTTAGTTAGTTCATACGAGTAGAATATACTTGAACGAATAAATGAAGACAACAAAAGGCATTTTAAGAGCTTGGGAAAAGGTAAAAACAGGATCAAATTTTCCATGTAATCTCTTGTTCTCATCTCTTCGCATTTTCTTCCCCAAAGGAAATAAAAAGCCTGTACACGAACGAACAGACACTGCTGCGAGGTGCAGAGTGCTCCTACGCCTGCCTATCATCAGAGCACTCCACCACTGATATTTACAGTACAGCACCAAACACGAGCAACCAAGACGAGAAATTATAGAGAGAAAAAAAAAACACATGATGAGAAAAAAAAAAGTACTAGTCCTAATCGAGAGCTAATCATCATCAGGTAATGGAGCCTGCCTGCCTCTCAATTCCGGACCTAGCCAGGCGGAGGAGGCGAGCAGGGCCACGCCGATCTGGTCCGGGCACGCCGCGCGCGACCCTGTGGTGTCCGTCCGTCCGTCCGTCCGTCTCTAGAACCGGACTCGGCGGCGGGGCCCCGCCGCCGTGACGGTCTGGCGGAGCGGCTCGGCGTCTGCAGCGGGAGGGAGGAGGCGGTGGCGGCAGAGCGGGCATGTGGCGTGGTCGTAATCGAGCCATGTCTCGAGACACGCGCGGTGGAAGAGGTGGCCACAGGGGAGGCGATTCACGACGGATTCCGGCTCGAACCGCGCCAGGCACACGCGGCAGTCCCCACCGCCAGCGCGGCGGCGATGGCCGAAGCGCGACGGACGGAACCTGCTCCGGAACCTGTCCGCGAGGGTGGGTCCCCCCGATGGCGTCACCGTCACCGTCACAGCCTGCTCGTCCTCCTCCGCCCAATCCCAAGACGGTGGCGCGGCCACGCCCAGGAAGAGCAGCGCGGCGCGCGCTAGACCCGCTAGGATGGCCACCGACGCCGCCGCGTTGTAGAGGAGGAAGCCGAGGAGGCTGTCCTTGGGTGCCGGCATGCTCGAGATGCCCATCCTTGCTCCCGCGCCGCCGATCCGAGCGGATCCGTTGGATTCGGGTGGGGTGGGGTGAGGTGAGGAGGAGAGGATTGGCGGCCGGCCGGACCCGGAAGGGACCCTGGTTGCCTTGCAATTTGGGCGAGAGGGGAGGCCCGTCTCTCTCTCCGTGCTAGTGTCGTGTGTGAATGTGGTGGGTGGGATTCAGTGGAAGGAGCTCGGCGATGGTGGGATGGGGGTACCAATTTATAATAGACGCCTTCCGGATTTTTCCTAACGGTGGGTGGTGCCGGTAATTAAAAGACGCTCTAGTAGGCGACACTCTAAAAAACAAGTTTATACTTTGGCCTGTGATAGCCATGGGGATTTTTACCCTAAGCCTTTAAAATTTTCAGATGCATTGTTTTCGTAGTTAGATCTAAACATATAGTGTAAGTTTAGTACATGGCATTGCAAAATTAACCAAAACATCTTATAATTTGGTAGTTACTGTGTCTAGGTGGAAAGAAGAAATAGAGACAACAACAAAGTTGGCCACTGGTTTTTTACGGTCAATCTCCTTCTTTTCGAACCGAACTCGGATAGGTGTGACTGTTCCGCTAGGACAAGAGGAGGCATGTTAGAGCCGGGGCCATGGGTATGGTGGAGAGAAGCACAAGATCACGTGACAACTCTATACAACCAAATCAGAGATTTATTATTGTGAACCATGTTTCAAAACATGCATAGCTGATTTCATATTAGTATCCGATTAAATCTAGAACCTTGAATATCTATGTGTAAAAGAGGTCCTTAGAAATATTGACTAAATGTGTTATGACTTAAAGAGGCTGCTGCTATGTACTTATCCTTTCATCCCTTGCCCAAAAAGGAAGTATATATTGCTTCCCTGGATAGTTAAAGCTGTCTATTTGACCAATTATTTATAAAAGAATATTAATATTTATTGAGTATTTGATAGATAATAAGTATGACTGAATGGAATATATATGTTTTCATAATATCTAAACCTATTTCAAGATGTAAATATCAATAACGTTTGCTACTACAAGGAAATTTTATATAAAACTACTTAAAAAGGAGATTTCTTTCTTTCCAGGGCGAAAGTATTTATGTTGCTGCGCCAATTTTGCGTAGGCATGTCGTGCCGTGGCTACTACTATCAGCTGGCTGGTCAAAATGGTCCAGAGCTAGTAGCGTGCATTGCATCCACTGTAGTTACTGGACACACCGTACTCCGTACGGATAAGATCGTGGCAGGGCTGAAGGAGACCGGACACCGGCTAAAACCCGCAGAAACCATTTAAAGCTGATGTAAACTGCTGATATTTAGTGAGCCGCGTGCACGCTATTACTCGTCCCCGTTTTCCTTCCTCCACCAATTAGCGTCTCGTCAGCAGTGCTAATTAACAAGCACGAATGCCATGGCCATCCACGTTTGATCGAGTTTGTTTGGAAGCTTCTTCTTCTCCTTCTCCGGCTGCCGACGAACGGATGAGTGCCTACGTGCACGCGCTCGCCGGCGGTGCACCGCTACACACCACTGACGAGCACGAGAGGGACTGACACCGACGTCCAACGCCGCCCCGTCAAAACGCGTCCCGGATGCGCGACACGTGCGCCTCCGTCGCTTGTCCCGTCTGCCGCGATGTCGCCACCTGTCCTCGTTTCGTTTCCAGTCAGCAAAGAAGAGTGGAAAGCACCCCATCATTGATGCAGCGAGTGAGTGACGCCGGCCGCCGGTCGACATCGCCGCCCGGAGAAAAATCTCTACGCTACGCGGTGCGGTGGTTTTTATACTCCCGTTGCTCATAACTTGTTTGTTTAATAAATAGTAATGTAGAATTCATCTCTTATATCTATATGGATATGGATGTGTTTAGTTCTTATTCTGCAAACCGCAAAAAGTGTTACATCGAATATGTCGGGTCATAAAAATCTAGACAAAACAATTTAATTACACAGCCAGCATGTAAATCACAAAGGCGAATCTAATGAGCTTAATTAGGACATGATTAGACACTAAACTATTACAATAATACATTCTCTAATGATAGATTAATTATGCTTAAAATTCTTCTCGTCGTTTGCACACGGATTCTATAATTTATTTTATAATTAGGCTGCGTTTAATACCTAAAATGTGTATCGGAATGTCTCATGTGACACTTTACAACACTACTGTACACCATCTAAACATAGCCAACTCTATATTCAAAAGGTTGCACAACTTTTACACTGAAATCTTAAAGATGAGGAGCACAAAACTAAAAGAAAGAGTGCTTAAATACAAAGAGAAAACTAGAGAGCCTAAGCTTCATCGTCCTTGCTTCCAACCATTTTTTGTCCCTATATATACAACAACACTTCTCCACATCACACGTCTCTTATAGATCTCGTCCAAGATAGCAAGAATACACCATCCAGCGAAACGACACTTTCAGACGGAGGGAGTAGACAGAGGACCTTCGATGAGCTGTCTCCAAAAATAATATATTCGATATTAAAGACGACGACGCCCCCTCCCC
Organism: Hyparrhenia diplandra; assembly: GCA_015847255.1. Classification (NCBI taxonomy): domain Eukaryota; kingdom Viridiplantae; phylum Streptophyta; class Magnoliopsida; order Poales; family Poaceae; genus Hyparrhenia; species Hyparrhenia diplandra. The sequence goes on along the minus strand of JADLZK010004142.1, from coordinate 46,592 downwards.
CTTCGGCAATTCTTGGCATCACATTAAGGAAGGGGAGCGCCCATGCGACACCACCGAATTCCCATTCAAAGCAGACGATGGCGCCGACTATATCGTTAGATCAGAAGCCTTCCCTTTGCCCTAGCAAAGAGCGTCGCCTTGGACGCCACCAACGTTGAGCCAAGAATCTATGCGGATTAGTGGAAACTTGATTATTTAGACTACTCCTTTCATTCTAAATTATGAGGTATACTCCTATTTTGGTACGTAATCTATAACAGAGAGCACTAGTAAATTTCGCTGTCATGTTGCTATAATTGGCGTCGGTTTACTAGTTAGTTATTACATTAAATAACCTATCGGTCATAGATTATTTTATATAATTGAATTTGTGAGTCGTGACTGATCTTGTTTTTTTAGGGCCAAGACTGATCTTGGTACGCGATTAGGAGTCTAGAACACGCAAGCTTATTAGCTGTATACATGCATGCATGAATTGACGGGAGGGTTAAGTAAACTCAGCATAGCTCAGCTGAGTGTCGTTTAGTCAACACAACTTTTAAATTTGGAGCCGTGGAGCCGTTTCTCTCTCAAAATCACTCCTACTCCCGTTTTTTTTTTTTTTAATCACTTCTATGTAATACTCCCTGGGTCCATGGAAGAACATTTCTCATATCCTGAGGAGCGAAACATAATGAACTTTGACTACAATTATATAAAAAATACTATCAAAATAAATACCATTAAATTAGTTATAAAAATACCTTTATAATAAATAAATATGAATAGTAATTACTATAAACTTGTTAAAAGTTGTAATAGTTTGACCGCACACTTTCCATAAATACGTATGTTTTGTTGCACATAGGGAATAGTTGAACAATACAGCTTCGCACTTGTTAATAGTCCTCAATAAAAATCGCTATTAGAAGGATCTTGCCTTCCACTGAAATTTCCATCGAAGTTATAAAGCTAGACTTAAGAATCTTTTGGTGGATCTCCTATTAGTCACCTGGTTTTGGGTGGTTCAAGTTTTCTCTGAGTTTATTTGAAGATGTAATGATGATGTCATTCCTTTAGTGTGGTCGTAGATGACTTGCTTATCGACTTATACATATGGATGGTGACATTATTAGTTTATAAGCATCTACTTGTTCAGTCTTTTGAAGATGTTCATAATGATAAACGCGTATGTGTTTGAAGAGGTAAGTGTGGGACATACACGTAATATCTCCATCTGTCCTGGCACCGCGAAACGTTGCTTGAAAAATTTGCTAGGTGACAAGGGGTGCGGCCGGTTCTTGCGGTTGAACCATCCGACAGACACCGCCAATATACTGCATGATTTGCACGTACTGACACGAGTGTTAGAATACCTAATAAGGAAGAAAAAAAACAAGAGCATAAGAAGAATGATGCTGATTGCTGCGGTTACCGTTTATTTAGTACTACGGTTGCGAGATTTTGCTCGTATATGCATGTGGTGGACGATAGATAGATAATATATTCCGTAAATGGGCATGCTGATTGGCGAATCAGGGGTCAAATCGATCATTGGATGATGATGATTATTGGATCAAAATTAGGTTGCGCGCGACAAGTTGGCGTTGTTGTTGTTGTTGTCACAGTATCACCTGTCTACTTGTGTGTTTTAGTTTTTTTTTATTATTATTAAAGAGGTATAAAGTTGCCAATAAACTAGAAGACTCCATCGAGAACGTACTGGTGCATTCATTCATTATCCACTGGTGTGTATAATAAGTAATATAAATGAAGAGCATCATCTGCCCACCTAATCAGTTGGTCTCTCATGGAAGTTGAGCTGATGAGTTAGAACTGATCCGATTCGATTCGATTGGACAGAGGGGGCAAGACAAGGCAACAGTTCTTTTTGGCCTACTAGATTTGACCGGTCAACTCTAGAGTTCTGCGAACAAACAACGGTCACGAACCAAGTAATTTGTACTACCCCGTATATCGAACGGCTGATAGCGTCAAAACTCCGAAGCATATTTCTGACGCTTTTCGGGGACTTTCCTGCGGTCTTTGTGTTGTTTCATCATATATAATCGGTCGATCGCCGACCGCCGTAGCAGTGATGGTTCATGCACTTGTTCCAGCCCAGCATGTAGCTACAGCAGGTGCCTGTGTTGTTGCCCGTGGCGGCAGGATGATCCGGTCGGTCCCGCCTAGGCCACTTGTCGACGGCATGCAGATCCAGTCCAGGGACAATGGTGCGGCTGGCGGTGCCGCGTCGACGTCGTGGCGGCTCCGCAGCCCATGCGTCGTGCGCGTGCGACACTTGGACGGGCGCGTACACGTCACCCCGGCCCAGTGGACCTGCCCACCGCTGTGCCTGTCCTGTCCGTCTCGTGTCTCGTCACGGGCTTTGCTTTGCTCGATCCTGGACCTGGCGTGTGATCGATCCTCCTCTGCTCCGTCGAGTTCACGGTGGGCGGGCGGCGGGCGGTGCTGCTGCCTGTTGATCCATCTTGGCAGAGGCAGCCTCGGTCGGTCGGCATCACCAGGCACGAGACCAAGTCCAACGTGCGTGACAAGGTCCCAGAAAATACTCTACACGCACCAAACATCGTATGAGGACTCCACTTTTCTCTCATCAAGGCGCGGCGCGGCGAATTTCCTGTTCCTGCCGCCGCACTAGTTGCAGAGGATGCCAGTGGCAAGCCCAGCCCGGAGCCTCACAACTCCGCAGGCCAGCCATACACCAACCCAACGGTCACGTGGAGCCGGCGTGGGCGCGTGACGCCGAACCCAACTCAACTGGTGGTGGCCACCGTTCCTGCAGGCTCGTGCACGCCTCCCTCAGATGGAGCCACGGGCCCGACCACACCGCCGTCGTGCCGGTGATGAGCCTTGCGGCGTGGGCTCACGTGGGACGGACGCTGGCTCTGGTTCCTCCGCGGGGCCGGCATGGCGCGGCGCCACAGCCGCGTGGCGTTGTACGTGTGAGGCGCCGGGTGTGGCGAGCTGGAGCTGCCGCTCATGCACGCTGACACGGCGCACGTACCTCTCATCCGCACAGGTGTCACCGCTCGCCGCCTGATTTCTGATTTGCTCACTCACTCACTCACCGTCTATTTGGTGGTCGATGGATGCAAATGCATGCTCTGCGCCGCCTCTCTCTGAACAACAATCCACGATGGGGCACGTGCTTTGACGTTTCTCTCCTCGCGGCTGGGGATCCACGTCGGGAATTACGTAGACGCGAGTTTTGTTGCCATCGCTCCATTTTCAAAATCAATCACACTAGGCGAGCTAAAAGGCCCTAAAACGACCGTGTTCATTTTCAAAACACCCTCGATGCTCTTGCTCTTTTTTACTACTATATCTTCGACTAGTTATTTGGGTGTAACTAATGATACTCCTCAGCTGTGCTTGTGCGCGGTGTTGTTTGAGAACCACAGCTGAGGAGATGCAATACGTAAAATCCGAGTCCTTGTTCAATTTCTCGCGACGGTTCAGATAACATTCTCGCGGCGAAAGTTAGTTAATCGGCATATCTAAACAGGTCGATGTTGAGTTCAACTATTTTGAGTTCACTTAATCGGCATATCCAAACATGTCAAGCTGAAATGGAAAAAATGGCTTTAAGTGGAAAAAACCTCGACTATCTCCTAGACGTTGGATCTAGATTATGTAGTTTACACACGAAGCTGGTTTCCATATCATACGCTCTTTTGAAAATAAAAATAGACTATTGCAGCTTTCTGAAATTTTGCCGTTCTCTATTGCATGCTTTGTCGGCCGACGACCATCTGTCCGATAGCCACCATACAAATACAGGAGCGATGGCCAGGGAAATCTCCGGCCCGTGAACGCTAATGGGCTGGCTTGGCCGTGTGTTGGGCTGTCTTGTGTGCTGGCTCCGTCGCTGATTTTAATATTATGTCCAAGTTCCACCGAGTTGTACGTGTGCTATTTAAAATCCTTTTAACGCACCTTTTTAAGTATATCATGCAAAATAACTTCGACCACCAGAACTCGTGAAACTTGTTATTAATAACCCTATGTTTATCTTGGTTTGTTGATTTTAACCATGTATTAATAACGAAATGAATGTTTATTATTGACGATAATAATGACCGTCACGACAGGAGATGTTCTTTTCCGCATCTTTTTTTAATGTGGATTCTGGTTTGTTCCTTCTAGTTGACATTGTTCATGGAACTCGCTGATTGTATTTGTTGGTCACTCAAAAAGAATTGTTCATGGAGACCGTGTTTAGTCACGTTGGCTGCTCCGAAACAACAACCAGTGCTCCAACTCTCCCGTAGTAGAGCAAGTATTATAATACAGTAAATGGGCCCGGTTGTAAGGTTCGCTACGATCTTCTCCCCAAATTATCTATCTGATAGTTAGCGCTTTCTAATTAATATAGGACCCACTTGTCTATCTCACATATTGTCTCGGTTCTTGTGGTGGCCTTTGTAGCTTTATAGCCCTTCTCCTCTCTCTCCTCCCTTCTCTCCTCCATCATCATTTGATTTTAGCGAACTACACCGCCATAATACTTTGCTCGTATGCAGTGTTGAAAATCCCGCAAAAACAATCTATCCAAAAAGTTATTGGAAAACTTCAGTTTAGCTTCGTAATGGAATATAGACAAAACCTTGACAAATTGTCTTGTATGAAAATCAAACAAGATAACGCAAAAAATTGATGAGTAGGCGCAGGCACGACAGACGCAGAAATCAAACAAAGATAATGATGACCGACTCCTAGACGCGTTGGGCGTGCCCCCATCCTACTTGGGTTGGGCTCTCGTTGCCTGGGATGTTGGGAAGGCCTTGGGTTTTGGGCCCCACGAGAGGCCCAGTGATGGTGATGGCCAGCCGTCTTTTTCTCGTGCTCCACAGGAGTTGGATTGGCTTGTCGACTACGACGACTGAGTCTCTTGCTCTTTGTCAGTTGTTTTCATCTTCCCGTAGTTGATTGCGTCCCTCTTCCTTCTACTATACACTTTCCTTCCATGTTCATTTGCAGAGTTCACGTTGGCAACATCTACGAGCGAATTCATTTCTAACGTGTTTTTTCCATGTCTGTTTCGTGAGGAATCTTTATCTTTAATTAATAATGGAAGGAACCTCAATGAAGGGATCAGTGGGCTAGAAAAAAAAGAAGCATGAGGAGATCAAGAGAGGATGCCATGATCTCGCTACGAGCATTTGATGAGATAAGGAAATCAAGGATTATGGATAATAGCAGAGCTAAATACATTAGTGATGAACAAATTTGTTGGTGTTAGTACTCGTACAAAACGTGTGCGCGCGCGAGAGAGAGAGTGGAGGGGCTGCAATACATATTGACGTTCACATTGAGTTGCCCCAGAGGAGCGACGCGAGCGGCCGTTCGATCCTACTATATGCGACCTCCAAGATCACTAGTTCGAGTTTTCACCCAATGACCAAACTCAGGCAAGGTGGGAGATGCCTCCTCCATGGAGAAACATGACCCACGATGAGGACGCCAGCACCGTCGACTATTTATTAGATTGGTGATGAATGAAAGGACTGAGTTCATCAGCTTCTACGTCGGCTACTACACGGGGTGTCATGTACTCTGTGTTTCACATTGAGTTGAGTTAGTGTTGGTTAATTAATCACGATCCTAAGAAGAAGAATTCATCAATGTAACAATGATAGTAAATTGTAGCAGGTCAAGCTGACCATCCAGCCGGCAGAAGATCAGAGAGAGACGTTGTACGTGAGCTCTGCTCTGCTGCGTCATTCTCGCTGGCGTAACGGTGCTGACGGCATCAATACGATCATCCATGAGTGAACTCTCTCTCTCTCTCTCTTGTGATTGACAATGTGAGTGAAACATATATCATCATCGTGAATGAAACATCGCCGCATTCGTGTGCCTCTGTTGCTCTCTTAATTAATTTCTTTGTTGTTTTGACTGATTTGAGAGTGAGTGAAACATTATATTTGTTGCTAGCGCGGCAAAATAAATATATACTCACTCCGTCCTAAAATAAACACGACATACAGTCGACAGCAGCACGTAGGACGGAGAGCAATGCATGATATAGTACATACTGACGGGAATGTCGACCGATCCAGACCGTACGCCGCCCGTTTCGATGGGCCGGCCGGAGCCGGAGGTACAGAAGTTATTAATATATTTTAATATACTCCGTATTTTATATCCAAGTTCCACGAGTTGTACGCGTGCTATTTAAAATCCTTTTAACGCACCATTTTAAGTATATCACGCAAAACAACTTCGACGGTTCGACCACCAAAACTTGTGGAACTTGTTAGTAGTAACCCTATGCTTATCTTGGTTGATCTTAACCATGTATTAATAATAAAATGAATGTTTATTATTGACGATAATAATGACCGTCAGGACAGTAGATGTTCTTTTCCGCATCTTTTTTAATGTGGATATAGTTGACATTGTTCATGGAACTCGCTGATTGTATTTGTTCGTCACTCAAAAAGAATTGTTCATGGAGACCGTGTTTAGTCACGTTGGCTGCTCGAAACAACAACCAGTGCTCCAACTCTCCTGTAGTATGCATTGTTGAAAATCCTGCAAAAAAATCTATCCAAAAAGTTACTCGAAAACTTCAGTTTAGCTTCGTAATGGAATATAAACAAAACCTTGATAAATAAATTGTATGAAAATCAAATAAGATAACACAAAAAAATTAACGAGCAGGCGCAGGCACGACAGGCGTAAAATCCAGCAATGATGATGATGACCTAGACGCGTTGGGCGTGCCCCCATCCTACTTGGGTTGGGCTCTCGTTGCCTGGGATGTTGGGAAGGCCTTGGGTTTGGGCCCCACGAGAGGCCCAGTGATGGTGATGGTCAGCCGCCCTTTTCTCGTGCTCCATCAGAGTTGGATTGGCTTGTCAACTAGTACTCGATTGTCATTTGCTCTTTGTCAGTTGTTTTTTTTTTTTTTTTTTTTTGAGTATGACACGATCAAACGCGAGACGCTCACAACACGCACGCACACTCACCCCTATATGAACACACGCGTCTTAAAACCCTACCCCTATGAGCACCTTCTCGAAGGGGAGCACCCGGCAGATCCGGAGATTCTCGAAGTCACCATTGGCACCTCGTCGTCGGCGGGGACGTCGCTACCACTTAATGCATAACGCCGGAAATCACGGGAAAATCCCAAGAAAGGTCACGAGCACCAGGATTTGAACCCCAGGTGGGTAGCGTCCCACCTGGACCGTCCTACCATTGGACTACAAGCCAATTCGCTTGTCAGTTGTTTTCTTAATTAATAAAGGGAGGAAACCTCAATGAAGGGATCAGTGGGCTAGAAAAAAGCAGCATGAGGAGATCCAAGAGAGGATACCATGATCTCGCTACGAGCATTTGATGAGATAAGGCAATCAAGGATTATGGATAATAGTAGAGCTAAATACACTAGTGATGAACAGATTTGTTGGTGTTAGTACTTATACAAAACGTGTGTGTGTGTGTGAGAGAGAGAGAGAGTGAGCGGAGGGGGCTGCAATACACTGAATATGGGTTTGAATTGTGCATAGAGAGGTATGGTTGGTCTCCAAAGCAACGCCTTTAGGAAGGGAATGGCATCAAAAGTTGCCACCATCACTTGTCCAAGATCACTAGTTCGAGTTTTCACCCAATGACCAAACTCGGTAAGGTGGGAGATGCCTCCTCCATGGAGAAACATGACGCACGATGAGGACGCCAGCACCGTCTATTAGATTGGTGATGAATGAAAGGACTGAGTTCATCAGCTTCTACGTCGGCTACTACACGGGGTGGCCGGCTCCCATGGCATGTACTCTGTGTTTCACATTGAGTTGAGTTAGTGTTGGTTAGTTAATCATGATCCTAAGAAGAAGAACAATTCATCAATGTAACAATGATAATAAAATGTAGCAGGTCCAGCTGACCATCCAGCCGGCAGAAGATCAGAGAGACGTCGTACGTGAGCTCTGCTCTGCTGCGTCATTCTCGCTGGCGTAATGGCGCTGACGGCATCAATATGATCATCCATGTGAACTCTCTCTCTCTCTCTCTTGTGATGTTGATAATGTGAGTGAAACATATATCATCATCAGTGAATGAAACATCGCTCTGTTGTGCCCCTGTTGCTCTCTTAATTAATTTCTTTGTTGTTTTGATTGATTTGAGAGTGAGTGAAACATTATATTTGTTGTTAGCGCGGCAAAATAAATATATATACTCAGTCCGTTCCAAAATAAACACGACTTACAGCGACAGCAGCAAGCAGGACGGAGATCAATGGATGATACGTACTGACGGGATGTCGATCGATCCAGACCGTACAAAAGTTACTACCAAACAGTGCTCGTGTTGCGGATTAATTACCTCACTCATATATAATTGATTTCGCCGGCCGGGCGGCGTCATTCTGGCGTTGCAGCGGTGACGACGGCATCCGCATCATCATCTATTTTGTATGCGTCCCGCCCGTCCATTTCACACCTACTAGTAGCTATATATATATCCTGCTCGTGTACTACGTGCATGCATCTGATCGTTAGAGACGGCGGCCGGGCCGGAGAGACACACGGCGAGCACGAGCAGACCGACACGGCGAGTACTAGGTCGCGTCGCCCCCGCATGTTTAAAACGTACTAAATGACGCGCCGAGGACGGCGACGTCGCAGGTCTCCGTCCGCAGCAGCTATACAGTACCTAGTACACACAGGATGCCTGATTGCGTACTAGCATGTTATAAATATTCATTTAAGTCTATGCTACACCACGTACTGTACTCAAGATTATTGGTGATGGAGTTTGAAGTCAGATCTCAGGGGCTAAGCCGTATGTAAGAGGGAATTAATACTGACGCCCCTAATATTCGTTATGTTTACCAGTACAAGTTTTTTTTTTTTTTAAAAAAGGGAGCCCATAACCATCTTTGGTCAACAGTAACCTCCTCGATCCACAGCTCAAGGTTTTGAATTTCCTCTTTTTTTTTTGTTGAATTTCCTCTAACAAAGCAGCATATGTGTAGTAGTACTTTTTACCAAAAAATAGAAGGGTATCAATAAAGATATGTAATAGGGTGTTTAGTCAAAATGCACAAACTTTATCTAGTAGCAACTTTCATAAGTATTGTCATGGACATAATTTTAAATAAATTGGTAGTGTCATTGGTATACGGGTTACTAGGTGGATTGCCCGCGCGTTGCTGCGGGAATTTGAGACAGGATCGATGGAATGTAGATGAACGCAGCCAAAAAATATGAAATTGAATGAAGCCAACTCCAATTCCAATATATTATCACGTGGAATTTATCTGAAGCATTTTCATAGAACACTAAGAACACTCATCATGTTACTCGAACTTAGCACAGTAACCGGATCGACATCTAGGTAGTAACATGTACATGAGAGCGGGTATACTTATAAGCAGAAAAAGAGAGAAACTATTGCATAAATAGGTGACGACGGAAGCACAAACATGGGAGATGGTGGAAACAACTATGGTTTTAGAAACAAACAGAGGCAACAAGGAACATGCTTATATATACACAGAAGAAGGAGCCTGTGGGGATGCCTGCACTCAAATTGCGTGAGGCACGATTGAACTAAAGTCATACCAATCAAAACTCATGTATAGTAGTTGCATCTATATCTAGCCGATTCAAACACTCCTGAGTGAATGAGAAAACACGCTTATATATACACACAGAAGAAGGAACAAAAATTAAAAGGGTATACTGTTTCGTTTGCTCCCATGGAAATTCATGATCTGGTGCATTGAAAGGGATTGGATAATGGTCTAGAGGTGCAAGGCAGTTTTGCAATTCCATCGTGAGTGGATGAATTAGTGGAGGAAGGTGGGAAGTCCAACGTCAAAGCTTAGGGACTTGATGGAACCGAACAAATGAAATTAAGTGTTTGAACTAACTGATTTAATGGGTCTCTCGTGATAACGTGGCTCAAAGAGATCATAGAGAAATACCATAGTGGGGTTTATCTTTATAGAAGTAGGAGATTAATTAGGGAATCTCATGAATATTGAAACGTACAGAGATATGTATGTTCGTTGCGCCCATACAAATGTATACTTGATTTGCATGAAGTCACAACATGAATGATCGCTTTAAGTTTCCTTTTCTATACATTAACAGATGGACCGAACAGGTGATCAGATAGAGGTGAATAGGAGTCAAATATTTTTTGCCGAGCAAATGAATGATATATAGGCTATGTCCTAATAATGATCAATCAAGCCTCTCTTAATTTTAGTTTTCTCCAACATCACGCAGTCATGACGTACATGTTGCTGATTTATGGAATGAGACTAGTAATTTTTCTTTTTTATAGCGGGGGCTGTATACATTGATTATCATCAACAACCTCATTTTTTTTTTTTGAACAGCGAAACCCTAATCTTCCGGTTAATCATGGAAAACCGGACTAAAGCCAATACATGACACGCACATAAAAACACAAGAAAGAAAGAAAGAAGGAAAAATACAACGCTAGAGCACATGAACTCTTTAACGATACCTCCAAGGAGGTGGATGACATGACAACGCCACCATCGTCACCAAGGAAATGCCACGAGCTTGACAAAGCTTTCGCCCAAGTGTTGTGCTAAGGAGTTGAGCGGGGTGGCCAAAGTAGGAACAACACAAGAGGTTCTTCAATGACTCCTTCAAAAGGATAATCTTTGTCCGCGGGCCCGAGTAATCTAGGCTGAGCTTTTACGCGGAACCCGTGGAAGAGGCCCCATCGAACTCTTTGTCTAGACACGGTCACCGATTGTCGTGCTGTGGCCACCACACGCTAGTCGCTACCACACGTCGTAGAGCCGTTTGGGCTCGCGCTGCGACGACGGGGGAGGCGACACCGACTGCACCGGTCGTGGCCAAATGTCCCGGAGCCACGTCTGGACTTCGCCCGCGGCGGCGGGCGTGCACCGAGCGCCCGCCGCCGCCCCGCGTCGTGGAGCCTCTCGGGCTCGCCAGCGATGACGGAAGCGCACATCGACAACGGCGGCGCCGCCACACGCCGTGAGCCGGCCGCTCGAGGCTCGCCCTGAAGACGGAGGCACACACGCACGGCGTCGGCCGCCGCCACACCGTAAGGTCTTAGATGGCTAGAGGGGGGTGAATAGCCTATAAAAATTTTCTACAAGCTCAACTAAACAAACCGATTAGTATAAAACTCGGCGTAAAAGCGGTTTTGCACTAGCTCTATTGTCTTGCAAGCCTCTAGTGACAATTCTAAATATATTCTATGATCTCTATGTCAATCAAAGGCTATGTCACTACTCTAACTAGTGAGCAAACCTAATATGATCCTTATGCTAGCAAGAACAACCTACACAAGCAAGTGCTAGCTCTCTACTCAAATTAAACTAGGAAAGTAATGCAAGAGTGAGAAGCTTGTTATACCGACTTGTAGAGGCTATGAACCAATCACCGGGAAGAGGATGAACCAATCAACACAATAAAATGAAGAGCCAATCGCCAAGACAATGAACAAGTCGATTTGTTCACCCGGAGTTCGCTTGTACACCTACAAGCTAGTCTCCGGTTGTGCCGACCAACACAAGGATGGTGTTTGAGCTAGGCGGTGCCCTTGCTAGCCTCAACACACCACTCACAAGTGAGGTACCCAAGACACGAGCAATGTATTCCTTACACTTTGTCTTCCCGACGAGGAGTGCGTGATCCTCTCACAATTTCGCCCGGAGGTGGCCAAGAAACAATCTCCTCTTCTTGCAAACAACTCCACCAAATCACCAAGCCGGCTAGGAGCGGTGTCTCCAAGAGAAACAAGAAACCAACCGGCTCACAACGATCCCCAAGTGCCTCTAGATGCAAGAACTCGATGCAATGCACTAGGATCAACTCTTCTCTCAAGAATGAAGCTCAAAACAAGAATGAGAGAGGAGGGAGGCTTGCTTGCTTGCTCAAAGGTGTTAGGAATGATTCAAATGTTCAAGAGAGAGAGCAAGGGGCAGCCAAGGGGGTATAAATACCCCACACCACGAAATGTGGCCGATGGGAGGAAACCCACGGTTTTTTGACTGACCGGGCCTTGGACCCGGACTCACCGGCCCGAGTCCGGTCGGTGGGTCCGATGCGCCCGACTGCGCCCAAGCGATGGCTGGACCCCCCGCCGGACCGGGTCCGAGAGTCCGTCGGTGCTTCCGGTCGCGCACCGGAAGCATCCGTCGGTCGCGTCCGGCCGGCCACGGCCGAACCCGAAAAACATGCTCTCTGCCGGACTCACCGGCCGGGCGTCCCGTCAAAAACCATGCGTCGGTCAAGGGTCGGTCGGTGCTTCCGGTCGCCACCGAAGCTGCGAAAATCCGTCGTTTAAAATAAGCCGTTCCTTCGCCTTTGCTCCAAACCGACTTCCGTCACTTGTTTCTTGTTGCCGACACGTCGAAGAACACCTCGACACTATGTGTTAGCATTTTTGAAACCATTTTAAACAAGGACGGAGTTAGCTCTTTAGGTTAGAATGCATGCATATGAGACTTGAACCTAAAGGCACGTGAGGATCGATATGTACGAAAGTTTTCCCCTCTTTATAGTGCGGCTTATCGATCCTATAATCACCCACACCCTCTATGGTGTCTTGGGTGTGAAATCAAAAGCCCTATGGTTATACCTTTGCCTTGGGGACAATTGATCTCGAAACTCCACCGAGTTGCATGCTTGATCATCTTTTGGATCACCTCGATCCATCCTCCATGATCACCATGCACCAACTTCTGACCAATCTCCAATCTAATCAAACACTTAGCATCGAGAGATTAGTCCTTAGGTGTCACTAATTAGCCAAAACCAAACTAGAGATCTTCACACACGTCACGGAGGCGGTCGGTGGTCGCCTGTGAACAATTAGTGGAGATCTAGACCTTTCCACATAGCGGATGATGGTATTTAAATTCTATGTCGATTGAAGAGATATTTTATTTTATTTTATTTTTTGAAAGTGGATATTTTAGATGCAAAATTTAAGTGGTTGCTTAGACTAACTATTACATTGGTTGATGGGTAATTTAGGCGCATATATATATTTGATCACTTTATACTTTGTTTCATAATGATTGAGGTGTCTAATTTAGAGGCAAATTTAGGGTTTATTTTACGGGAGCGCTAGAGCACGACGTGCGGACGGACGGCTCCGTCCAGACGCCCGTAGCTGCTCATCCCACTAGGCCCGCCTCCCGCATGCCTCCCCCCTCGCCGCCGCTACTTGTTGTGCGGCGCCCACACTGCTTGTGCTGCCCGCCGCTGCCGCGGACACCGGCCCGGCCATGAGGGGAGCTTGAGCTCGACCTCGGCTCTACCATAGCGGATGTAGCGTAAAAAAGGTGGAAAAAGGAGCATCACCCGATCTACTTTTGAAATAGGCGAGGACCAACATATGAAACATACACTTGAAGGTAACCGAAACACTTGAAACTTCAATATGAAACACTAGATAAGCACACACGATCTACTTTTGAAACAACGAGAAAACAAATGGTTGAGCACGACCTCGACTCTACCACATGGGATCGTGTAGCGAGGGGTGGAAGAAGAAGAATCAACACCCAATCTACTTTCGAAACAACTGGGAACAATAGATGAAACATACCATGGAGGTAGTTGAAACACTGGAAACTTCAATCTGAAACACTAGGAAAACACATCCCGATGTACTTTTGAAACAACCGGGAAAATAACAGTTGAAACATATGAGTGAAACTAGTTGAAACACTTGAAACATCCCTTACGAAACATCGATGAAACATATCTACGAAACATGTGAAATACTCAATCTACTTTTACCACATATATATGGTTCGGTTGAAACATACCTTTGAAACAACTGAAACAATTGAAACAAACAAATAAAACATTGGGAGGATTGAAACATTGGTGCCTTGTCGCGCTTGCCTTCTCCTGCCACGCGCCTCCCTTTCCCCACCCGGATCTGTCGAGCTGGAGCTCCCCTCCTTCATAGGCAGCCAGAGCTCCTCTCTTCCATGGCCGACCCGCGGGCGGAGCTCCTCTTCTCCATGGTGACCGCATCTCCGACCAACGACCCCCCCTCCCGACTGCATCTTCGGCCATGGAGGAGCACGAGGGAGGAGGTGGCCCATGGTGGGGAGGGGCTCGAGCAAAAGTTGGTGGTGGCCATGCCAAGGCGGAGCTCCACGCAGAGGGAGACCATGGCTGGGGAGGACATTGGGATGCCACGTGTGGCATGGATGGGGCACAACAAAGGATGCTGGTGGCGGCGAGGCAGAGTGGGTGCGGCCGTGCGGGCGAACAGGGGTGCTCGTCGCCGCAATAGGCGGATTCCGCGATGGAGGTGGCCGCCCAGCGTCGGATGGCCATAGTAGACAATTTCCGTTTATGTTATCACATTTCCTATACCTCATATGCATGATTTGAGAACGTGAGCATGTGAGATTGAAATTGAAGAAGCACTCATGATAAAAGATGAACAACAACCCTCGATGTAAATCTAATGGTCTCTATCAGTAAATTTTTGCCAACTAAATAAGGCCTCCCGCCAGTACAGTAGTACTGCACGCCTAAAACACCGGCTGCATGTCTGCGTACTGCATATGCACGGGGTGCTGTTCGCCATCCTGCTGCCCAGTACAGTACCTACTAGTCAGTGGTCGATTCATTAGCACATGTATCATGCATGTGTACGTGTAGGTACCCAGGTGAAGGACATATATAGCGAATCATCCACCTCCCCGACCGACCGGCGCCGTCTTGATCCCGGCAGTCACAGTCACAGTCACAGTCACTAGCTAGCACAGTACCCATGGTTGCTGGGAAGCACCATTCATCAATCCTTTTTTTTGCTAGCTTGCGGGGTGTCACCACGCACTACGGTACTAGTCACTAGAATCTACTGGTGATGCAACTTACAACAGTGAAATTCCTGCAAGAGTTTTTTTTTTCACGCGTTGTCTGATAACTACACTTGAACAACTATTATATATTCAGTACGCTGTTCAATGTATTGATATTATTTTTCACGAGTGTTGTTCAAGTGTTTTTCACGCGTTGTTTTTACTGCATGCTTAGGTAAAAGATGATGATGTTTTTTAGACGTTGGCAACCGTTTAGTGAAAAGGAAAAAAAAACACGTCCACTGTCCATGCATCTGAAATTCCATGAAGCTGAGAGCTGCTCTGCTACTGTTCAGTATTTTTTTTTTTTTTACCAAACTTTTATATATTAAGCGTAGAGTTACCAAAAGGTCCTCCAAAAGGACAGTAGTACAGATGATCCAGTGACCAACAACAACATAGGTGATGACTAGGACGAGGGCGAGGGGCCATAGGGGGCACCGATGGCGCATACACCCGAATGGAAGGACCGCGCAAAGCGACGGTTGAAAGTGAAGACGACCGAGCCGATGAAAAGGAGCATAGCGAATCATCCATCTCCCCGACCGGCGCCGTCTTATCCCGGCAGTCACAGCCACTAGCTGGCACAGTACCCATGGTTGCTGGGAAGCACCATTCAATCCTTTTTGCTAGCTCGCGGGTGTCACCATACGCACTAGTTTTGCTTAATTTGTCGGGATACGATAGCTACACTGTCAACAGTGAATTCCTGCAAGAGGCGTTGTCTGATAACTACTCCCTCCGTCCCAAATTGACTATCGCCCGTTGGTTTTAGTGCCACAACTTTGACTAAGTTTGTAGAAAATATGTGCAACATTTAAATATTTAAATAAATTTGTTAAAAAACTAGACTTAAAAATCTTTTCGGTGATACTAATTACTTAGCATAAATATTTTATATATTCAAATATATAATTGCCGGCAGTTTTTCTCGGGAAGCGTAAAGCGGCAGATATATTTTGGGACGGAGGGAGTACACTTGAACAACTATTATATAGTAAGTATACTGTTCGATGTATTGATATTATTTTTCACGTGTGTTGTTCAAGTGTTTTTCACGCGTTGTTTACTGCATCATATCGTCGTTTGATGCATGGGCCTTGGAACCAAAGTCTGCATCATATCATAGCTGTGATTTGTGAGCCAGCCGAGGTCAATACAGTCAGAGAGAGATGTAAGGGCACTATATATGGTAAGTTAAAAATGCACTTGAAAAAACTCACTTCTCTTGTTTAACACCTGCATCACACCATTTTTTTTTATAGCCAATTCTATGTGCATGGTTCAGATTGGTCGCACGAATGTGGTCAATCCTAAGTGACCATTTGCCATTTCCTGTTCACACATGGCTGGTCAATCCTAAAGGACCATTTACCATTTCCTGTTCACACATGTGCCTCGTCAACGTGTTGCGACATGTACATTTCCCATGCATACGACGGCAAGGAACTGAAAAAAAAAAATCACGATCTGGCTATACACCGGTTTATCATTAAGAGGTAAATAGTTTTCAGTACACCTGTGCGCCTTCGATCACGATACAAGGAACAACTTACCATGTTTTTAATATGGGGCTTGTGCATTTCTACCCCTGTTTTCATGACCGTGTGTGATTTTGCCCTCGTTTTTTTAATTTTGTGATTTTACCCCTATAATTTTGAAACGAAGGAAGACTTTACCCCTCGGTGCGGTTAAGACCCTATAACGGTGTTAACTTTTAGGAAAATGAACAACTTTGCCCATACGTTTTACCCCCGTTTTATTATGTTGCTTGTGTTTTTACCCCTATCTCGGGACAACAATCTGTCGTTTTTTGCATATAATTTTTAGAAAATCTTGACAACATTTGATTGACAATCCACATAGATATCACACAAATAATATTACAGTGATCCATGCAACTTGCCATCATATTTCATTCTCGAATCGTAATAGATTGAAATTAAAATCCAAATCAAACCGAAAGCGGATCCAAAAACTCCAAATACGAGTCATGTCTAATCCTGTCCTCTTGTTCAACGAGTTCATAACTAGTTAGCGGGTTGCATGCGGCGCATGCGTGCGGAATTGCGGACAACTGCGGCGGCTCCTCCGGTGGTCGTGGGTCACCACGCGGCCGGGCACCGCCTCCGCTGGCGCCCGAAGCGGCATGAGCCGCCTCACCGAGGCCGAGGCGGGAGGCACCGCACCACGCGGATGAGGAGCGCCGCGGCCGGCCTGTAGCGACCCGTCGCCCGGCCCCTAGGGGCCCCGCCGCCCGGCCGCCCGCCGCCACCGCCACAAACCCAAACTCTAACCCTAGCCCGCTGAAGTGCCGCCGCCCTTTGCTTGGAGGAGGGAGATGGGGAGGAGGTGGAGCGACCGCCGGAGAAGGAGGGTCGATGGGGAGGGGACGGCGAGCAAAGCGAAGCGGGTGGAGGCGCCGCCCGGCAGGACCCGCCGCGGGATGGAAGAGAGACCGTGAAATGTCGAGTGCGGGGAGGATGCGGGGAGGATACGGGGGAGATGTTTTTGCCTCGGGGGCATTTTTGTCTTTTGGGCAACCCTTTTTTTTTTTTTTTTTTTTTTAGCCCTTTAATAAGAGCAGGTGAACGGTGTTACAGAGTAGGGGCAAACGGCAGCTTCATTTCAAAAAAAAGTGAGGGGCAAAATCACAAAGTTAAAAAAAACAGGGGCAAAATCACATTTAGAGTCTAAAATAGGGGTAGAAACACTAAAACCCCCTTTTAATATATATATATGATGATAATCCAATACACTTAGAAACAATTACGTAAGGAATTGAAGGTGTTTTTGCGACTACAGCGGCAAGGCCAGGGGTACGCGTGAATTTGTAAAGCAATCTTTGGCTGAGGTTTGAACTATTGAAATTGCTTCTTTTCTCTAGCAGTTGCTCACGTGATTTGTTCCCTCAAGCAAGCTGCTTTTTAACTTTGATTGGATCGTTGCTCTGCTGATCCGAGAAGCTAGGATGGGACTATGGCTAGAATGAAGAAAAGCAGCGGCGGCGGCGATGACCGCCCGCACCGTTGGTGCGCCTGCGCGATTTTGTCCTGTTGAACATAGTATTCAGATCGATCGAGTTGCTGACTGAATCATTTACATGTTTCCTTGTCCTCTGTTTTTCCCAATGTTTATGCAGTGCAGCGGGGCACTTTGCAGTCGATCTGACATTCAACAGAAGGCAGACAAGATACTGCTTGCTGAAAAAAAAAATCTGAATTTAGCTATAAGTTTCTGTTAGCTATTTGAGACAACACAATTATTTCCTCTTAATGTTATCTCTAACTTGATCCTTTGAACGGGGACAGGGCCGATGTTATTGTTCAGTGTGAATATGCATAATAGTGTGGCAACACAATGGTATACAAAAAATTATTTATCATTGATCTTAGCTACATCAACGTATTAAATAGTTTATCATCAATGAAATAGATCATGTGTTATACTATGTCCTATCTTTGCACTTGTCCGTACGATGGAATCGAGGTGATTACATACGTCACCTTCAGTGCCTAAGCGCACGTACAACGGATGCCGGAGTGCCGTCTGCAGAGGTATGTATTTGCGAAAAACACCCTCTCCGGCGACATTGATTGAAGTGAGAGAGGGGAAGCCGACGTCTCATCAGTCGACGGCATCGGCGCGTGGTCCGAGAGACGTCTTCACCCAGGCAGCCCGCGTGGGGATTAGTTGTGGCCAACGCCTTGTGTTACCTTGCCGTTTTCCTATAGAAAAATAAAAGAAGGAATACCGTATAATATAATTATACCGACCTATACATGCAACAAGCATGGACCATACATCTTTTGCTGATGATTTGGTAGTGCTAGTTCTGCAACTAATTTTGCTTGTGACCTAAACTAATTAAAGAATTTGTTTTGTATCAATTAGCAACATGGTGGTATATAGAAATGATATTCATGATTGATCACGAATGCATACAAGCATTAATTAATTTGTGAAAAACCAAATCAACAAAGGTTTGCCCCGGGTTGTCTATTTGTCTTTTTCACCGTCTCTATTGTAACATATAGACAGCCGCTGTCTCGGTATTTATTCTCTGTCTCTACTCTTGGCAGCCATGTGTGAACGACAAGGCATTTATTCCCTTGCCTCGATCTTGGGGTGAGCACCGAGTCATTCGCTCTGTTCGCCATGGTGGCGACGACAAGACAGGCATCGAGTGGCTTCTAGAATGCAACAAGGAACTGCAAATTAAACACGCGTGTGTGGATTATCATCATATATTAAATATGTCCACGTGAATAATGTGATAATGATATGATAGGATTGGAGCAGAGACACCACCAACGTCCAATGAGAAAGGCCTAGTGGACAATGGATGATTCGAAGGCATGACGAAGCTGCATGACGAATGCAACAATGGAAGATTTGAAGGGGTGCTACGACGACCACCCCAAATCCCGAACACGCCGACCACGCGAGGCCCAGTCCAGCCGCGGCCCACGTGGCCCGGCCAAGCGCTCTTCTTCCTCCTTCGTCTTCCTCGCGCGAGAGACTCCGCCGCCGCGGCCTCCGCCCCGCCCGCGGCGCTAGGGTTCCCCGCCCTTCTTCCACCTCCACCGTTCTTCTCCGTCGCCGCCACTTTCGATTTCGACACATCGGCCAAATGTCGGAGCTCACCGTCGACCACGGCGCCGCCCCCGACCTGGCCCGACCGCCCGACCGCGCCAACCGCACCTAAGCCGCCCGGCGACCATGCCGACCGCCGGGCCTACCTGCCTCCCCCGGCCGGCCATTCTATTCCCCTACAGGAAGGTCCCGAGGTCGACTCCCGCTTCGCCGTCGTCATCGTCGCCGGCTCCGCCTCCGGCGAGCCTCTGCCCGGGCCAGGCAGGCGTCGTCGTCGTCGGGCGCCGGAACCCTGGTCGCCGGCTGTCGTCTCGTCATCGATGGAGGAAGAAGACATCGTCGCGTCTCGTCTTGGGCCTAATGTGTTGGGCCGGCCCAATTAGAGGGGTGGTCGGCGCGGTTTTTGGAGCCGACTGGTCGGCGCCGAAGATTTGAACGCCAAAAACACGTAGGTTGGAAAAGCTAAACGCGGCCTATAAAGCGACGTCAGTTTGTGTTAGTTAAGTGAAGCA
The DNA here is from genome assembly GCA_015847255.1 of Hyparrhenia diplandra. Lineage (NCBI taxonomy): Eukaryota > Viridiplantae > Streptophyta > Magnoliopsida > Poales > Poaceae > Hyparrhenia > Hyparrhenia diplandra. The sequence continues at coordinate 26,621 of JADLZK010004142.1, read as the reverse complement.
GATCTATCAGTGATAACTTTTTGAGCTTGTGCTGAGTGCTGATTGGCAGACTGGGCCTATAAATTGAGAAGACCTCCCCTCTCTTCTGCAATCCAAACTACTACAGCAGAGTGATAAGCAAGCAAGCTTCGCTTCTCATTCATCGATCATCACATCACCTACCTTGAGTTAGTGAAGAAGCTAGTAGCCATGAAGGTAGAGCGCGACCTCCACATGAGCCGGGGCGACGGCGAGGACAGCTACGCCTCCAACTCCAGGCTTCAGGTACCGTACCTGTACCTGTGCTTCTTCTATATCTCTGCCCATGCATTTGCATGACTCTGGTCTATATGTTCCTCAGGAGAAGTCCATACTGAAGACGAGGCCGGTGCTGCACAAGGCCGTGGCGGCGGCGCACGCGTCGTCGCTGTACTCCGGCGGTGGCGCCATGGTCGTCGCGGACCTCGGCTGCTCATCGGGGCCCAACACGCTGCGCGTCGTCTCCGAGGTGCTCGGAGTGGTGGCCGACCGCCGAGAGGATCTGACGATGGCCGCCGGCGCGGGCGCCCAACCGGCGGCGACACACGTGCAATTCTTCCTGAACGATCTCCCCGGGAACGACTTCAACCTCGTGTTCCAGTCCCTGGAGCTGTTCAAGAAGCTGGCCGACAAGGACAGAGGTGACGCGCTGCCGCCGTACTACGTCGCCGGGCTGCCGGGCTCCTTCTACACGCGGCTGTTCCCGGACCGCTGCGTCCACCTCTTCCACTCCTCCTACTGCCTCATGTGGCGCTCCAAGGTCCCCGACGAGCTCGCCGCGGGCGCCGTCCTCAACGAGGGCAACATGTACATCTGGGAGACCACGCCGCCGCCGGTTGTGGCGCTGTACCGGAGGCAGTTCCAGGAGGACTTCTCGCTGTTCCTCAGGCTGCGCCACAGGGAGCTCGTGTCCGGCGGCCAGATGGTGCTGGCGTTCCTCGGCAGGAAGAACAAGGACGTGCTCCGTGGCGAGGTCTGCTACATGTGGGGCCTCCTCGCACAGGCTCTTCAGTCCCTCGTCAAACAGGTCTGCTCTCTTCTCTTCTCTTGTGCAACATATCGATCATCCATGAATGGAATCCCTCAACTGAGCTGATGAACCCTACTAGCTAGCAATCTGATGCATTGCATCCCTGACACCATGGCAGGGCCGTGTGGAGAAGGAGAAGCTGGACTCGTTCAACCTGCCGTTCTACGCGCCGTCAGTGGACGAGGTGAGGGACGTGATCAGGCAGAGCCAGGCGTTCGACATCACTCACATCCAGCTCTTCGAGTCCAACTGGGATCCACTCGACGACACGGAGGACGACGACGGCGGCGACCTCGTGCTAGACAGCGTTCAGAGCGGCGTCAACGTCGCCAAGTGCATCAGGGCCGTGATCGGGCCCCTCATCGCGCACCACTTCGGCGAGCACGTACTCGACGACCTCTTCGTGCTGTATGCCAAGAACGTCGCCGTGCACCTTGAGAAAGTGAAGACCAAGTACCCTGTCATCGTCGTTTCTCTCAAGGCAATTAGTCGAGCGCCAAAGAACCAAGCCTGCAGTGACAAGTACTATTCAGGTTTCACGCACGGCCAGTTTGTGTAGATCGAATCAGTCGACAAGTTAGTTATTACCGGTAGTACTGTATGCATTCTGAATTAATCTCAGAAATAAAGTAGTTCAGGGAGTAGATGCAGAACCTACATTTACTTTCCTCCACTACTTTGCTTTGGATGTTGTAACGCAACGCGTTAGTACGTTATTATGTTAATGTACTGTAGTTGCTAAAAAAAAGTTATTATGTACTGTATTGTAATTGTAAGGATAGAAGATATTGCTTCCTCCGTCCTAAATTTTCTATATAGCTGTTGGAATTTATATTGTTAAATGGGCTTGGCCCAATAATAAATTCTGAAATTACTAAATAAATCTCCAGGGCCCATTCATATGTGTGCAAAGGAGAGAAGTGGAATCCTTTAGAAAGTTGTCAGTGGACCATGCTAGTGGAAGGTGGAGTGAACCAACTTAAATATAAAAGTTGTTCTCAAACCTTCCCAAGTCTAGTGTGAGAAAGAGAAAAGAAACTCTATATGCGCGCACTCACTTACTGACTCGCCTCGCCTGGGTGGGGCGCGGGCGCACGGCACCTGGGTGAATGGTACGCCGAAATCCGACTCCTCGCCTTGACCACCGGCCATGCTAAAATACATCCAATTGAAAGTTAGGTTTCGCCTCTTCTCGCTGATGCGCCGCCGTTGCCAATCTCCGCCCGATCATTCATGTGAACCAGCGATCGGGCGATCACGTCTCTCGAAAACCGTCGTCTTTGCGATCCTGCACCGAGATAAAGGCGAATAAGGTTTTTGGAGCGCTCTTCACGCAACTGCTCCCAAAGTTCACCACAGCTCGTCTTCCGAGGAGGACACGCCGGCGGACCGTCTCGGCGGCGTCTTCGTCATCAACACCTTCGAAGTCTTTCACCGCCTATCGATGATAGCGACAATGACTGGAGGATCTCGGCTTCGCCTCTGGTAACCTCTCCATCATGCCGTCATCTACAAACAACAGGAACTATTTCCATGATCAAATATTATTGTTTATCTTGTCCAATTTGTTCAATGTATCTGGTGTGCTAGTTGTGTTTACACCTCTTGCTATGATAATGGTTTAGTATATGCTTTTTTTATTATTTTATGATCTGTGATATGATTTTGTGCTATGCTAGTACACTTCACATGTTTAATCTAGTCGTTCAGTTCGTCATGATTTATGTTATAGAATTATTCTGAAAATTGTCTAATATTTCAACAATAGCTATATCTATATCTATACATACCTGCAAAATTTCCGACGTCCATCCATTTTTTTTGGTTCACGCGTCTATCTCTCTCTCACTACTGGTAGTCGAGAGTTTCTTCCGTGACTTATATGACCCTACTAGAGACTCCCTCCATACCCAAAAAGCTTGACGTCTAGGACAGTGACGCAGTCTCCAAAACACAACTTTGACCTCTTATTATTATAAAAATATTTATTGAAGAGTAATATATGTATACTTTATGAACGGTGTTATAAAGTAGGGGCAAACTGAGCTTCACTTCGAAAAAGTGAAGACAAAATCACGAGTTAAAAAAAAGGGGCAAAATCATATTTAGAGTTTAAAATAGAGGCAAAACACTAAATCCCCTTTAAATTAAGAGTATTATTACACGAAACATCTATAAAAGAGCCCCTCACAGCACATGATGGGACGTCCGCGAGTTTGGTGAAAATTAGGTCACATCGATAGCGTGACAAAGTGCATGAGAGATTAAAATAAGTTATGTATTAGTGTGGTACTCGATTTAGAGACGGAAGAGTGTTGTTGAAACTAGCGCTAGCAGGAAGATTATTGCAAACTAGTATAGATTGCTCATCGTCATATCAAGCGTGTTTGGTTATTTAGGGTCATTGAACGCGGTGCCGAATGATCCGAACCTGTATCCAAGACTGAGCGGCGCGTTTGGTTTGGTTTGACGAGCAGTATGAACTCGTCCGTCACATCAGGCCGCACCTTCCATATGCCCGACTGACTGATGCCGGACGTGATACTTCCACTGTCCAAACACGCTTAATAAGGATATAAAGATTTTTGACCCCCTCGATCGGGATGCATATCATGCATACGATTGTCCTTATTATATATATAGTACTCAAAAAATATCGAGAAGAAGAAACTGTGGCCAAAGTCAATGATGCACTTATAAAGAAAGGTCAACGACGCGGTGCCCTGCGGTGGCTCTCTCGTGCACCTCCTCGACGACGTCGGCAAACTCGTCGGCGCCGCTGATCACGGCCCAGTTATTGAAGTCGTGATGGGAGCCAAATCGGCGCACGTCGACGTATCTGTACCTGTAGAAGAACATGACGGTGCAGGGACCTCGTCGATGTCCACGGCGATGAGCGCCGCGACAGGCCCGAACCGCTCGGCCGCGGCGGCCATGGCGGCGTCGAAGCGCACGCAGTCGTCGTGGCCGCTCGGACCACCGTTAGGCGGCCGCTCTCGCCCTCGAGGTCGATGGCGGCGTTCACGGCATCCGCCGAGTGCAGGTGCTCAACGTGGTACGCCATTGTAGCGGCGGAACGCGCGCGCGATCTACACGGATAGCGCGCTTTGCAAATTAGTCGGATGCGCGGACACAACAACGAAGCCGGGTGTTTTATAGGCTTCCATAGGTTGCTAGTGCCATGAAATGATTTGCACATGTATTGTTTCCCACAATACATGCACGTAGCCATAGGATCATTCTCATCTGGCTCATGAAAATGATTCCAGACCTCTGATGTCGTTGAGCGGGTCCTTCTGATGATCTTCTTAGTAACAGGTGCAACAGGTGATCTTCCATAGGTTGTGAGAGGACCAAGTGCTTCGTCTTCGCCGCTTACATGTGCTATCTGTCTCTTCTTTGCCCTTGCTGCTACTTTCCGAGAAACAGCTACTGCTCTGTCATTCTGGTCTGTGATTGGATGGCTTGTCTTGTCTCCCACGTTTTCGTTCGTCTCTCCCACGGCGACCGCCGCCACCACCATTCACGCTGCACCTTCTTCCACCTCTCCCCAACCTGGATCCGGTACCCACCACACCTCATCCATTAGCCGGACTAGTTTCAACCATATCGTTTCACCTAATCCTAAGGCGGTGACGGGAGTCGATGGAGGTCTACTGGAGGAGACAGATCCAGAGTACGAGATCGCTTTCCCTGCTCTGGCCGACAGCCACGAAGGCCCGAGGGAGATGCAGAGGGATCAAGTTCCCCATCAACATCTCAGAGCGGCGATTCAAGAGTCGAGTTGAGAGGAAGTCGATTCCGTTTGAGGCCATTGGCAGAGAGGACGTCAAGCTTAAGGCAATCCCAATCTCATTGAGATGGTGCTCTAATGGCAGTTCACCAACGAAGAAGACAGAGGAGGGAAATTTGAACACGAAGTGTCCTCAAGTCCGGCAACTTGGTCCTACAAAGCGGCGGCCATGGTTTCGTCGAAGCCGAAGGTCCAAATTGTCCCCGGTATCCTTGGACCACCTCCGGGCATCGAGTTGCGAGCAAGGGCAGCTTGGACATTCACCGCTTCCAAGAAATACAACCAGCGAGCCAAGTGGGATCCCCAAACCTAAGTCCCCACCGCCGCCCCGTCACAAACAAGTTCATCCAACCCTAGATCCAATCTCACCAAATTTGTCGGTCACTTGTGGAAAGCTCCTACCAAATCTTTTGCATCTGCGGTGAGGACCCAATTAGCCCCTACCGTTTTGGTGCCGATGAATCGAGGGGAGGAAGAGGTTGGGGTGGCGATGGAGGGAGAGGGTGGGGTGGAGGATGGAGAGGCGGCAATCGTGGTAGAGGAGGAGGATATGGCAAAGGCGGGTATGGCGGTCTTGGGTGGGTATGGCAATCGAGGCGAGGCAGGCGTAACACATGGGGAAGACAGTCATCAATCAAGATGAGGGCAAGAAGGAGATAGTTGGGGAAAATGCTGGGAACAAAGGCAAGGATGACAAGTGGGAGCAGGCTATACAAGCCAAGATTCAAAGAACAAGACAGAAGAGGTGCCAGATCAGAGCAGCCAGCCAAGTGCTAATCAGGGTAAGACTCAAAACCCTGAAGCTGGTTCATCAAATCCTGTCAAGAATCCCCGATCCTGTAGCACCAAAGGTTCCTTGTGAAAACTGTGGGCTCTATAACCATGCCACAAAGGATTGCAGGAGAGTTAGGTGTGAGATCTGTGGCTATAGCAATCATACTGCTTACAATTGTAGGATGTGCCTACCATGGAATTATGGCCCAGAGTTGTGTGCTGCACAGGTTGAGGACCAAAGTTTCTTTTTCATTGATGAGTGCATTGATCCAAACATTGCAAAGCAGAGGGAAAACATTGGAGTGGTCAGAATTATATCAGGACAGGCTACTGCAAGACAAGTGGAGCAGCAGTTTCTGTACTTAGAAGGCCCATCTCCATGGAAATGGAATGCTAGACAGGTGGATGAGAGGAGATTCATCATCAGATTTCCAAGTCCTAAGTCTCTGAAAGATTGGACCAAGGTCAAGGCCCTAGCAATGAATGATGCTGATGCCTACATGAAGGTTGAACTGCTTGACTCGCTTGAAGGTGAAAATGGCTCATTGCAACAGGCTTGGTTTAGAGTGGGGGAGATCCCTGGTGACCAGAGAGCTTTGAGGACAATAGCAAAGGTGGGCAGTTTGGTAGGCAAGGTTTGGGAGTTTGATGAGTCAACCAGATTCAAGGCTGAGTATGTAAGGCTCAAAATAGCTTGTAGGGATGTGATGAAGGTACCAAAAACTGCAGAAGCTTTTCTCAAAAGGTGTGTCTTCACCTTTGAGAGGGAAGTTCCCCGAAGGCCGAGTGGAAAATCTATTACAGCTGCAGTTAAGGTATCGATAATGCTCCCCCAATGAAAAAAGCTCAAGGCCATTGAGCAAGGTCTTTCCAAAGTGACTTCTGGTGCGACAAGTGTGGAAATGAGTAATATGTCGCCTCGAAGTGGAAAAAGGGGCTGCTGGAAAACAATCTGTCAAGGCCATTGAGCAAGGTCCTTCCAAAGTGAATTCCGTGCGCAAGTGTGGAAATGGGTAATATGTCGCCTCGAAGTGGAAAAGGGGCTGCTTGGAAAACAATCGCAATCAAAGTGATAAATAGCAATTCTCAGTCAATTCTGATTCAAGAGGAGAGCATAACTCCCAAGAAAAAATGGAAATGAAGACATGAGTGCTCGGGAGATAGAGAAGGAGATGTCCGGTGACAAAGTGTTCATACCGATACATGCTATGAGTCCGGAGAAGGAAGTGAAACACTCGGTGAAAAGCTGGTACGCTTAGGCATGCTAAAAAGACAGACAAAGAAGATGGGGAAGGTGATCATGATCATCAAATCGGTCTCTCGAAAGCAATATGGAGACCTCACATGACATTAATGTAACAGAACCTCCTAATTACGGGCCCACCGCACTGCCATTGTCTCAAAAACCTCGACAAAGTGTGCGGATGCACCGATAACTTAAGAAGCCCCCCCGTTGATAACTCATACCAGGATCAACAAAGGAGTAGCTACAACATTACAACATTTGTTACAAAAATATAGATCGAGTGTGGAAGAATAATAACATTAATTTTACAAATAGTGAATAAGTTACACTTGAGTAAACTTAACTTAATTGCGGAAGCTAGATAGAATTGAAGATAACCCGATCATGTCGCGCCCACCGACATAACCTTGGTTAAACAAAGACGAAGTCAAGTACACACGCAATGGGGTCAACAAACCCCGAAAGTACGGGAGTACTCAACAAGACTTACCCGACTAAAGAAAATAGGAGAAGACTCAGGAATGCTGGTCTATTAGGAATCAAGGTAAGGCTTTTAGCAAGAATCAAGGACTCTTTTTGCAGAAAAGCTTACTAATGGTAAATCCTTACTTTCAACATTTTATTTTCAAGTAAGTTTCTCACCTATTCTAGGTGATCTTGCACTATAGCAAACACTTGTAGAAGTTCCATCACTTATCTCATCTCTTTACTGTTCCATAATTAAACTACGATGTAAGTGGGAAACCAAGTCTCCATATCCGAGAAGCACGGCGATTTCGAAATCGATTAACCCAGCTGGGGAGTTCTTTCCACACGACATATGTAGCACTTAAGCTTGCATATATCAACCCTTTCCTGGATACTCAAAACGGAACCGCGTCCTACGCCACCCGAGAATACCGTACACCTCCAATCCGGGACTTTAACCCACGAGGGTAACATGTACTCCCGCCATCTCTCCACTCCCAGTCGCGGTTGTACGCGTTTCGATTTGACACCCCAAGATCGAGCTTACCGGAGTATGCGTCCAGAACTAGGGTCGACTGTGATGGGGTAACACCCATGACAGACGTGCCATTGGTCCAACGACCTCAGGCGCAAATTGCGTTCCATAGTCTCGGTGCACATTACTTACAACGCACGGTCCTTAATCGACAAGCCGGAAATACTACACTGAGACTCCATTCTCAGTGCAAATTACCCGACCGGGTCTCAACTTTATCACCATATCCCAGTATGGTTTCATCATATAGTATCCTTTCTCATCAAAAGCCTCTTCGGGCAAACATAAGGGACTTGTCACTTTTTGACTCAAAAGTCTAACTAATTTAGCCAGGCTAAGCGTTCTAGCATTTTAGCAAAACAGGTTATCAAGGTAGATATCGAAATAAACAAGGAATGGTAATGCATCAATTAGGTTATCACTCAACTCCTATCACCTAATGCAAAGCATAAAGCAAAGGTGATATAAAGCTTTGTAAAACACAAGGAATTGTTTAAATGAACCGGGGCTTGCCTGTGTTGCAGGGAAAAGTCAGATTCCGTAGAAAAGTTGTCGAAGTCAAACTTGATGGCATCCTTGTCGACGGACGGATCTTCTCCGAAACTTGATCATCGTGAGCCAGCTCAACGCCTTCTCCAAGGCTCCATCAACACGATCCGACTCACTCTCGTATACTCTACACGTGGATAATGATGCATGCTTTAGCATGATGGAATGGTAAACATGATGCTTGATGTATGCATGAAATGATAAACAACGTGAGTACAACTTTCCTTCACGATAAAGTTACAACCTAACAAAACCAACTTGTTGAACTACTCTACGAGATATCATCACCATTGCCTAAGGAGTTCTCAAGGACCATCTAACGGTGGTGTGATTTAGGGTTCACAAAACAACCCGAAAGTCTCACAAAACCTAAGTCGGAAGTCACTAATCATCTCATTTTCTAATTAAATAAATAAAGCATAAAATAGAAAATAATTTAAACATTTCAAAAATGACTCCAAACTTTTTGTACAAGCAGGTCACATCATAAAACAGCACCAAATAAATTTTCATGATTTTTGGATAAATAAAATAATTATTAAAAATCAAGGAAGATGCATTTTTCAATTAAAATTTGTATTTTTTAAATCATGCCAAAAGTATTCAAATTTCAAGTTTCAAATTTTCATGAATACTAGACATCATGAAAAGGCTATACAAAATTTTTCAGAATTTTAGAAGCTCTATTTAAATTTATATGAAAATAACAAAAACAGATACTATTCATATAAATAGAAATTGAAAAATCGATTGCTAAAAGAAAAAGGCCTTTCGGGCGAAAAGTTGGCCCAAAGACGTGCTTGGCCCGGCATCGTGCATGGTCCGCCCATCTGTAACAGTAATAGGCCGGCCCAAAGGAACAGTGAAAGGCCGGCCCAACAGCCCCCATCCGGACCTTGACTTAGCACTTTTACAAAAAGACCCTCGGACTTCTATGAAATTATAAATAGGTACAAAGCACATTCATATGAGTCACGGGACTTCTCACCTAGCTCCCTGAGTTTTACGATTTTACAAACAGGTCCTCCTCTACTTCTTTTTCTTCTCTTCCTCTTCTTTCTTCGTTGAAGCGGAGAGCGGGGGCGGGACGGGCGTCGGCGGCGGCACACGGCGGGCGGCGAGGCGGCTTCCCGGCCATGGGCGACGGCGGCGAGGCAAGACGGCACCGGGCACCACCAGCGCTCGGCCCCTAGCCCGGCTTGAGGTAGCCCGTAGGGCCTTCGGCCGCGCGCGGGCCGGCGGAGGCGACGGCCGCGGCGGCAACGGGCGTCGGCGGCGCAAGCGCGGCGAGGAGCGGCCGAGAGGTGGAAAAGGGAGGCGAGGGCGGTGCTGGGACGCTCTCTGGGCGACTGGTGGTGGCTGGGTGGAGGAAAAATGACGGCGGCCATGGAGCTTGGCCGGCCGTCCATGGCGGACGCGCGCGGCGCAGCCGCGAAGGTGTGCGAGAGAGCGAGAAAGAGCGAGGGATAGACGGTTGGGACAGTGGCACACTCGGTCACGGCTTCGGCCTCCAACCAGAGCAGCCAAACGCCGGACGAGCCGACACGGAGAAACATCGGTGGCGACAATGGAGTGGACGCGCTCCCGACGCAAAAATCCTTTGCGGCATTCCATCGAACATTTGACGCGTGTCAACGGAGGTCGGTTTGGATGCCGGTTTGGGCTATTTCTGGGCCGAGTTTGAAGATGGGCCAAGAGGCAAAAATGTTCTCCACTGATCAACCTTCATTTTTCATAACAGGCCCGTGACCATTAATCGCTTTCGATTAAGAGATAATCATCTCCAAAACTTACATTGTCAACGACTTAATGATACTTGGAAATGATTGTCAAAACCTTGTCAAATCAAATCCGATTGATCTCAACTTTTGATATGTTGGTCTTCAAAGCATAAACTCAAATCCGTATTTTTTTGGTCCAACTCAAGTTGCTTAACAAAATCTCGAGAACGCGAGACGCGTCGATCCTGTCGGACACAGATTTCAGACTTAAAAATTCTAAGTCCCAAGTTTGACTTTCTCTTTCAACCTGAATTTTGCAAATTACTCACAAAATTTGAACTAAACTCAAAAATTTCCAAAAAGTAACCCCCTTAATTTTTCAAGATCTACAAATTTTATAATTGGACCATTTTCAAATTCAACCTCTAAGTTTGACTTTTTGAAATGGGGTCAAAGAATTTGAAATTTGAATTCAAAATTACTTTTAAAATCATGTAAAAACTTGAAAAACTTTGTACATGCCTTTTGTTCCTCTCAACAAGATCTACAAACTGGTTTTTGGAAGTTTTCCCAAATTTTGCATAAATTTTGAAATATAGAAAAGGGGGTAAATAGGGTTTGAATGAAATTCAAAATTACTTCAAAATTTTGAACTAAACTTTGAAAACTCAAAATACCAACTTTGTTCAATTTTTGGAAACTCTACCAAAATGCTTTAATGACCATACCCAAAATCTTGATAAATTTTGAATAAAAGAAAAGGGGACAAACTAGGGTTTGAAATCTAGGGTTTCCGACAAGAGGATGCTTTCCGGAATCGATTCTTTTCGCGTTTCTTCGACCGACGACGTGACCATGAACTAATACACTAGTCTTAGGCCAAATCCATTGCTTAACGATAATTAACACCTGGGTGTTACAATTAATAACTTGATTAAGGCTCGCACAACTCCTTATGACAAGAGTCCAACCGATGTGGTGATGCATGGTTCTCGGGGAGAGTGTGATAACTATGGAGGAAAACATTGCTTTGTTGCACCAAGCACCGAAAAGGAGGTGATGACAGTGTCAAATGAAACCGGTGAAGTGAAAGATGATGATCCACAGCTACAAGACATTCTGAAGCAAAAGCAAACTTTCATATCTGAAGGCAATTCTCAAGATGATGACTTAGAGATGATGGTTCAAGCTGAAAGAAGGAGGAGTGAAAGGTTAAAGAAGGACACCCTCAAGACAACAAAAGAGAAGAATGATGAGATGGCTAAAAGAGAAATTTGGAAGGTAACTGCAAAATCCCAAAATCTTTTTTCGATATGGATAATGATAAAATTGTCTGTATGGCTAAATGTATGGGTGTTAGAGTAGATGACAATAACTTTGCTTCCTTAAATTTATTAAAAGATTTAGAATCTGTTAGACAGAATTTGTTTGATAAGAATACTAAGAATAAAGATGTTGTTTCTAGTTTGGTTGTTTTTCGAGAGTTTAATCCTGATAGTATATCCACATGTGAGGATGATGAGATGGAAGAGTGCAAAGAATCTTTTGATGTATCGATTTATCAAAACAATGCCAAAAAAAAATTCAGGCAAAAGAAAGAAGAAAGTTTCCCCAAGTGGGAGTAAGCATGATCGGGAAGATTCGACATGCACAATCCCAAGAATAAAGGTATTCTTGTGGATTTGAAAAAAAAAAAAAAAAGTAAGAAAAATGATTAGTGGTTTAATATGGAATTGTAGAGGTATCGGAAAAAAAGGTACCTCCACTTTTCTAAAAGATCTCATTGCTCAAATAGATTTCATTTTATTGGCCTCCAAGAAACAATGGTGGCGTATGTTCTGATGCACTTTTGAGAAAATTTGATGTATATCAAGATTACTCATGGCGGTGGTTACCTTCAAAAGGTAAATCGGTGGAATTTTAGTTGGGATACTTATAGAAAGATTTGATGTTGGGTCTTTTGTAGAAGGTGATTATATGCTGCTACAACTTAATCTTTGGGATAAGGCTATTAAGAGAAGATGGAATTTAATTGTGGTCTATGGGGCTGCACAAGATGAATTTAAACTTGAATTTTTGGCTGAATTATCTAGATTCTGTGCTAATTCTCAAGAGCCATTATTATTAGGGGGGGTGATTTTAATATCATTCGGTACTCTAATGAGAAGAATTCAAATGATGGGGTGCATAGACATACACCTGTATTCAAGGCCCTAATCCAGTTCTATGAGTTAAGGGAATTACAAATGTCTGCGGTGGCATGTTTACTTGGTCCAACAATCGACCCCACCAACTTTAGAGAAGTTGGATAGAATTTTAATGACAAAGGAGTGGGAAGACATATTCCCACAAGCAAATGTTAGAAAATTGCCTAGGGATGTGTCTGATCACAATCCCCTAATTCTATCATTTGGGACTGCTGTTAAGGCGACTCATATCCGAGTTCTCATTTGATTTAACCTGGATAGAAAATCCGTAGTTCTATGAAAAAGTTAAAGAAATATGGGAGAAGCCATGTAGAGCAAAAAACAGGATGGATAAGATCCATCAAAAATTAAAGTTAATTAAACAGTACTTTAAAGGATGGGGATTTAGTTTACAAGGAGAATGGAGAAAAACAAGAGGATCATATGCAGAAGAGCTCACACGCTTAGAAGAAATTGAGGAATCTGTAGGTCTAAACAGTGAGCAAGTGGACAGGAAAGTTCATATTTTATTAGAAAACATGAAAAGCTTAGAGAGGGAGGAAATTTATTGGCATGAAAGGAGTCATGAAAAATGGCTCCTAAAAGGGGATACCAATACATCTTATTTTCATAAATGTGCAAGTGGAAGGCAAAGGAAGAATACTATTTTTAGTCTAGAAAAAGAAGGCATTGTAATTGAAGGAGATGAGAACCTATTAGAGCATGCAACTGAATTCTATACTGAGCTTTTTGGTCCACAAACAGAATATGATGTATCCATGGATGAAGAAATTTGGGCTTCATGTCCAGCAGTGAGAATGAAATCCTGTGTAGACCATTTACGTAAAAAAAGAAGTAAAGGAAGCCTTAGACCGGATGGAAAAAAACAAAAGCGGTTTTGGACCGGACAAAATTCCTATAGAATTTTATCAATGCTGTTGGAATATAATAAACAAGGACATTTTACAACTCTTTGATGATTTCTATCATCATAGAGTTGACATTAGCAGGATAAATTATGGAATCATCACTCTGTCACCAAAGATAGTTGATGCTGCTAAAATTCAACAATTTCGCCCAATATGTTTGCTTAACTGTTTGTACAAGTTATTCACTAAGACTCTTACTATTAGAATGGAGATGGTAGCGAGAAACCGATACATAACTCTCAAACTCTGCTTTTATGAAGCACAAAAAAATATCACAAGTGGCATTGTATGTTTGCATGAAATTTTGCATGAAACAAAGAGAAGGAAAGAAATTGGCATAGTCTTGAAATTAGATTTTGAAAAGGCTTACGATAAAGTGAGCTGGAAATTGCTTTTTGAATGTTTGGAAAAAAGAGGTTTTCATGAAAAGTGGTGTAAGTGGATCAAAGAGGTAGTATCGGGTGGTACTTGTTAGTGTGAAACTAAACAACAAAATTGGAACTTATATCAAAAGTCATAAAGGGGTCGAACAAGGGGGACCCTTTGTCCCCAATTCCGTTCAATTTGGTAGCCGACTGTTTGACAAGGATGGTGCTTAAAGCACAAGAGGGGATCATTTTCGGACTAATCAGTCATATTATTCCACATGGGGTGGTGTTATTGCAAAGATCTTGATGACACCATAGTTTTTTGAAACATGGGTTAGAAAATGCAATGAATATGAAAATGTTACTTGTATTTTTTTGAAATGTTAGCTGGGTTAAAGATCAATTTCAGCAAAAAGTGAAATCTATATGATTAATGATGAGGAAGAATGGGGCAGAAATATGCTGAAATTTTTAATTGTCAAATTGGCCTTTTCCCAATAAAGTATCTTGGAGTCCCAAAGTCCAAGCGGACTCAAGGTAAAAAATTGGTTACCTCTTGAAGAGAAAGGAGCAAAGAAACTTGATGTTTGGCAGGGTGGCTTAATGTCTATGGCAGCTAGAAAAGTTTTGATTGATTCTAGCCTAACCAATACTCCCATTTACCATATGTACGTTTATCTAATGCTAAAGACATCTGTGGGTAACATGGACAAACAAAGAAGAACTTTCTTTTGGCGGGGAGAGAGTTTAAAGAAAAAAATATCATCTTATTAAATGGGAGCATATCTGCAAAAGTAAGAAAAAAAGGAGGGCTAGGTATTAAGGATCTCGGGAAATTGAATATTAGTTTGATGACTAAATGGTGGTGGAAATTAGAGAATGAAGAGGGTTTGTGGCAAACTATTGTGAAATACAAATATATGAATGGTAAGACAATTCATAATGTACAGCATAGACTGGATGATTCTCCTATGTGGTCTGATTTACTAAAGATTAAAGATTTATATTTACAAGGTAGAAGGATTTCTATTGGCAAGGGAAATAGTACTAGATTCTGGTGTGATTCATGGCTTTACAATGATGCTTTATGCAATCTGTTTCACGACCTTTTACTCTTGCTGAGAACAAAGATATTACTGTTTTAGAAGTAAGAGAGGGAACAAGACTCACCTTCAGGAGGTGGTTGTATAAGGAGTTGAGAAACAAATTAGGAAAAATTTTGAATGATATGGAATCAGTTTAATTTTGTTGACTGTGATGACAAACCCTTTTGGTCACTAACCAAAAATAAAAGATTCTCGGTTAAGTCTACCTATGATATGCTCACGCTTTACGATGCAGGAGTTTATTACAAGAAGATCTGGAAAGGCAAAATTCCAGAAAAAGTTAAGATTTTTCTATGGATGTTATCTAATGATGCGATACTTGACAAAAGAAAATTTAAAAAAAAGGAATTGGGAAGGGGATGATAGATGCATGTTTTGTGATCATATTGAATCCTCCGAGCATCTGTTTTTTCGTCCTGTAGCTAGAGTGATTTGGTCCATTATTGCTAGTAGTATGGGAGCAAATGACATCCCTCAAAACCTAATGCAATGTTGGAACTGGTGTGATAAATGGTTGAATTCGGGGAAAAAATTTCATGCAACTGGAATAGGTGCTATTTGTTGGGCGATTTGGATTGCTAGAAATCGTGCTGTTTTTGACAAAAAGCTCATCGAGGAAGTCCTTTGGATATAATCTGTCATGCTCATGCATACATGACATATTGGTCAGGATTATACAGTGAAGATGACAAGGAGTTATGGGTGGAAGGTGCAAACACAATGCTGAGAATTGCAAAGGAGATTCTCTCAACTCAAGTCAACAGGCGGGTGAATCATATTCTTCTCCAAGACAATCAAGACCAAGACGAAGAGGAAGATTGAAGCAGAAAAGATACAAGACAGCAGAAGAAGATGTTACAAACTATGAAGTGTCAGCTTATCCAAGTGTGGTCGATGTAATCCAGTTACTGTTTTACTGTCTTAGCTGTTATGTTGGGTAATCTGTGTTGGTTCTGTTGGCTGTTATCTGATACAGTAGTTATCAAACTTAGTAGTCAGTGTTATGGCTACATCTGGATGTCATTTTGGAGATGGGAAATGAAGCTTGATGAAGAACGTTGCAGAAGCTGGGAGCGAAAGTTGCTGAATTAGCGTTAGTAGTAGCTTTATAATCTGGCATGTCTGCCTTTCTCTTGTTGCTTTTCTGAAACATGTCCCCGAATGCTTTGTATTTCCGTTATCATAATGGAAATGGGTCAACCCGGTTGGAAAAAAGCTACTGCTCTGTCCACTATTTTTTTGACATATTCTTCTTTGCCATTGACAAGCTTGTTGGAGTAAGTACTTCACCTTCGCCACTTACATGTGCTACTTTTCTCTTCTTTGTCTTGGCAACCAAGGCAGCCTTGGATGTCTGACTTTGACTTTTGTAATTGAGTCTTTGTTTTTCAACTGTAGCAAGAAGATATTGAGCAGTGTCTTCAGTTATTTGGGGATGTGCTTGGCGATTGCGTGGCTGCATCTCAGATACCGTCGATTGCGTGGCGATGCGCTGCCGTGGGTGGGAAGGCAGCTCTGGATACCTCATCTCAGATCCTATAAAATGTGTAAAAGAGATATTGGATAAAAGAGATATGCATAAAGCACTGCAACTGAAAACTTTTACAAATATAAAATGTGTTGTATGCTAGCTACTGGAAGTTCAGTTAATTAAGTGCATACTACTGTTCTGAGAAAAGTTCAGTTAATTAAGTGCTTACTATTGTTTACCTACAACTGGAAAAGTGCTTACTACTGTTTACCTACAACTGGAAAAGTGCTTACTACTGGATAAGTGCTTACTACTGTTTACTTACAACTGAAAGCCATTGGCCAAGTCTGTCAACAAAGTGAATTTAAACAGGACAATACTGCTCCATACAAATTGGCTATACAAGTCTGTCAGCAAAGTGAAAATTGCAGCAAGAAGACAAGAAGGATCTAGATTGACAGATTGTATGCTAGCTGTTGAGTGTTCATGCTGAGCGAAAAAGAGATTGACAGATTGGAATTGGTAAGGCTTTGCTTACCGAGTCGAGAAGAATATTGGAGGCCTTGAAGTCGCGGTAGATGACGGGCGTCTCGGCCTCGTGCAGGAACGCCAGCCCCTTGGCCACGCCGACGGCGATCTTGAGCGTGTGGCAGCGACGCCAGGAGGTCTTGGCGATCTTGAGCCGCGTCGACCGTGGCAGCGACGCCAGGAGGTCTGCAGCCACATGGAACAGAATCTGTTAGTCAACTCATCAATTGGAGACACCCAAATTATTATTAGTACTAAGTAGTGTGGTAGTAGTAGTGCTTACTCTTGAAATTGTAGGTTTGGTTGTACAACATGTTGCGCTGCTCCTCGTACCTGAAAGGCAAACGAGCAATCTTGAATTGGTATAGTACAAATGGATGGATAATGGCTGCCTGCTTCTACTCTTTCCGGTGACATGGCAACTAGCATGACAATATTAATTGGGAGCAATAAACCAGCAACAGGCAGGCAAATAAGAAAAGTGAAAATGATTGAACAAATCGAAAGGGACCGAAAAGGGGAGACAAGGATTAGAGTACGAACATGCGCTTGTGCTTGAGAAGTCGGATGGCGCGCGCCTTGATGGCTTCCTGGGAAGGGCCGGGACGGGTCTTGCGGATCTGCTCCTTGTACCTGGCTAGCTCCTCGTCCAGCTTCTTGATCTTCTCGTCCACCGTCTCGCCCCGCTTGTTTATCTACCGGATCAAATGATCCGTCGCGCATTGGAGACCAGACCATCAGAATAAAAAGTTAGATTAGTGGCTATCAGGCTATCAGGGCATCTCAAACTGAAAGCTCAGCTCAGAGCTCGCGCACCGACGAGGGGAAGGCGGAGAGGCAGAGCGCTCACCAGTAGATCCGGGCGGATCCCCACTGGACGCCATCCCGATAGAGCGAAGGAGGACGACGGCGCTTGCCACCGGTGGGAGGTGGTCCGGAAGGGCGTGCTCCGCCTCGCCAACGGGGGAGGGTCGGCCTCGCCCTCTCGGCGGCGTTGACGGAGTAGGAACCACGGGTAGGATCGGATAGGAACCGTACCCACCCAAGTTCAGAGAGATTAGATGGGTGGGCCTGAAAATCCAACCCAATCCATGGATTTTTTTTCTTCATGGTTTTAAATGGGCCAAGATGGGTGGATTGGATGGGTCAAATGACCCATGCACAGGGCTAGATGCGGTACATGTTGCCCCAAACCAGTCCCATGTTGGAATTACAAGTTAGATATTCCTCCTGGGCCTTCCCGTTCAGACGTGACGCACGGATGGGCCAAGTCAAAGAGGCAAGGAGCCTGTCTTCCAGGTGCCAGCCTGTGGGGAAGCCACGGACGCACAGGCACGTACGGGCCACGCGAGCGCCGAGCGCCAGGAAATCGAGTGAGCCGAGCACTAGAAAGTAGAAACACTCGAGCGATATATGTAGATTTACCAATGCTATGGAGGAGCAACAACGTAGTTTTTTGCAAAGTGTGAGCGAGATTATTCCACCTTGGGGAATCAAAGCCATTGACAGAATTCGGAGAGGAGCAACAACAACGTAGTTACGAGGAGCAACAACGTAGTTTCGACGAGCTGGTGGTTGCCGGCGATGTCGCTGAGCGGAAGCTTCGGCAGCTGGTGGTTGCAGGCAATGTCGCTGAGCGGAAGCTTCGGGAAGTAGGGCGTGCCTGGGACCTCAACGCAGAACATGTTGTACGAGATGTTGAGCATGACGAGGTTCTCTCGAGCCTCGCGAGGGGCGCAAGGCTCCCGAAGAGGTGGTTGTACGATATGTCGAGGCTGCCGAGCTTATTCAGCTCTCCAAACTGCGCTGGAATCTCGCCGTAGAGACGGTTGCAGCTGAGGTTAAGTGAAATCTCCAGCGAGGGAGCTTCCCGAGCTCCGGAGGGATGCCACCGCTGAGCTCATTGTCGCCGAGGTCCAGCATCTGAAGCTTCTTGCAGGAACCGAACTCCGGCGGTATGCCACCGGAGATCCGGTTCTTGCCGAGGCTAAGCTTCGTCAGCTCCGGCAACAACCCAATGCCGGGGCCCAACAGACCGGTGAGCATGTTGTCGGAGATGTCGACAAACTGTAGGCTGCGGGGCAGCTCATCCGCCAAAGAGCCAGACAAGGCATTCGAGTGCAGGTCCATGAATTCTAGGTTGTCGCAGCCGGACAACGCCGCCGGTAACGGCCCGACGAGGCGGTTGCTGCCCAAGTCGAGGAAATTGAGGTTCTTCAGCTTGCCGATCTCCGCAGGTATCGCCCCGGAGAGCCGGTTGTCGCTGAGCCGGAGCCGGTAGAGATTGGTGCAGTTGCCGATCTCCGGCGGTATGAGCCCGGAGAGGTCGTTGTCGAGGAGCAGCAGCTTGGTGAGGTTCTGCAGCGCGAACAGCTCCCTCGGGACGGCGGCGCCGGTGAGGTTGTTGTACGAGAGGTCCAGCCACTGTAGGCCCTCGCACTGGGCCAGGCCCGCCGCGACGGGGCCGGTCAGCCGGTTCTGCCACGCGTAGAACAGGGTCAGGTTGCGCAGGCGCGGGAAGTCGATGCCGATCTCCCCGGACAGCTCGTTGTTGTCCACCTCGATGTCGGTCAGCGACGTGCAGTTGGAGAGCTCCGGCGGGATGGCGCCGGTGAGCTTGTTGGTGCTGAGCTGCAGCTGCTGCAGGTTGGGCAGCGTGCCGAAGCTTTTCGGGATGGGCCCCGTGAGCGAGTTGAGCGACAGGTCGATGAGCACGAGGTCCTTGCAGTTGGCGATCTCCGGCGGGATGGTGCCGACGAGCTGGTTCTGCCACAGCAGCACCGTCTGCAGCTTGCGCAGCTGGCCGAGCTGCGGCGGGATGGGGCCCGAGAGGGAGTTCTGGTGCAGGTACAGGCTGGTGAGCTCGGTGCAGTTGCCGATGCTCTCGGGGATGGAGCCGGTGAGCATCGCGGTGTAGATGGCTATGGTCTGGATCTTCTTGAGCTGCCCAATCGTCTCCGGCAGGCTTCCTGAGAGTCCGGTCTCGGCGAGGTCGAGCATGGTGAGGTCCGTGCACCCGCCGATCTCCGGCGGCAGCGGGCCCTTGAGCGCCTGGTTCCCGCCGGCGCGCAGCACCTGCAGCTTCGTCAGGTTGCCGATGCTCGCCGGGATGGCGCCGCTGAGCTCGTTGTCGTCGAGCGTGAGCGACGTCAGGCTGGTGAGGTTGCCAATGTCGCCGGGGATGGCGCCCCGCAGCGAGTTGGTGTTGAGCTCCAGCGACTGGAGCTTCGTCAGCCGGCAGAGCTCGGGCGGGATCGCGCCGGACAGCTGGTTCTTGCTGAGGTCAAGCGTGGTCAGCTCGGCGAGGTCGCCGATCTCCTTTGGGATGGCGCCGGTGAGGTTAGTGCCGGAGAGCACCAGCGTCTGGAGCGACTGCCTCAGCGGCCGCAGCTCCCCAGCCGAGCCCGGGAGTGCACCGCCGAGGTCGACCGACTTGATCGTTAGCGACACGACGTTGCCGCGCGCGTCGCACCCCACGCCCTGCCACCGGCACGGGTCGCGTCCGCCGCCCGCCACGACGAGTCCAGCGCGCCGCGCGACAGCCCCTTCCATCGCAGCAGCGCCAGGCCTTGCTCGTTGACGGCGCGGCACGGTGCGAGCAGCGACGGGGAGAGGCACACGAGGAGCGCGACGAGCCTCGCTGCGGTGGTCTCGCGCAGTCGTAGCGGCATTGATGGAGCACAGAGTGGCGGTCGTAGCGGCATTGATGGAGCGCAGAGCGGCACCTCAATGCATGTTTTGCCGGCGTATTAATTATTTAATTTCTCACGATGGAAAAGGAAGATATAGAAGTGCATGCCAACTCCAAATAGAGAAAAGAAAATTCATGCAGTAATGTTGCAGGTGAACATGCTCTCTGATCTTGGTCGGTGGCATTGCGACAACGGCCTACTGTTGTGGTCAAGACAGAGGTGGTGGTAGCGGCCCTGGGTTCAGGGCCTAGCGTCCAGATCCAACGGCCCCAGGGCAAGTCTTGTGGCTGTTGGTTGCAATGTCGGGCAGGTCGGTTTTCAATCGAGTGTTTCACCTCCCGGATTTGAAGATGTGAAACTTTGATATGAAATAGACGTCTCTCAATGCACGTTTTATTGCACAGTTTCATAGCCTCACAGGTCCCACAACCTCTTTCTACTCACTCATCTTTACTCTTCCACGCATGGAGTCCATGATGAAACACTATTTCTATCTCAATGGAGATTTCACACTGTTTCCAACACCTAGGAAACAACGCTCAAGAGTTTCATCATGGTGAAACTTTTTTCTTCTCTCTCCTCATAGTTTCATGTAAAAAGTGAATTTCTGGTAATATGACACCCTATTTAATGTGCATGAAAACGCTCGTGAAACTTCCAATGAGACTAGCCTTACTACGTAAAATATTTTTGTGAGGCATTTTGGAATGGGCCTCGGAGGCGAGCATGAATTCCAACCACCTTGGCTAATGCTACGGATTGACCGAGACGGTCTTTATTTACCGAGGCGCTTATAGTCAATTGCTTTGTCAAAAAATAGCCACCCTCTAAAGTTTATTAACTGTGGCGTCATTATAAGAGGCCCCGCCTCGATTAATAGTGGTGGAGCCCACTCCCAATCATATAGGCTCATTTAGCCCGACAACAACATTACAATATATATATATACCTCAGAAACCCCTGACCCACTCACATCCACTCACCCGTGAGCCTTCCTCACATCTCCTTTCCTCTTTGGCGCCGCATCCAGTGTGAGCAGCGGCGCGCCTCCTCCCATTACCTCCTCTTCCTCCTTTTTCCACTCCTCTACCTCTCTCACTCCTCTCCCACCCCGCGGTAGAGCGGGCAGACACGGGGAGGCCACACAGTCACGGTGCGACGACGGCCCGACTCGCGGGATTGGAGGCACGACGCTATGGCAGCCTGGCCTCATTGTTGGCACATGTTATAGCATAATATTACTAGTCAACTAAACATGAATAAGGGCTTAAAATGAATATCAACATAAGTCTAGGGCTTTACTAACATAATTCCACGAGCTTTGGTGATTTATATCTTTTTCGAGGATTAAACGTATAAAAGCGTAGAAGAACGGTGAGAAACCTAAGAGTTTACATCCCATACGATGACAAGACTTAACCGTGAAGTAACTCAACCCAAAATGTGGACTAAAACACTCTAGAAGATACCAGAAGACACCAGGAGAAACCTGACACGGTTTGGCCACAAAGTCATGGCGGCCGCCGGAGAGAATTAGGCCGGCCGCCAGGGTATTTCAGCCAATCAGCCTCAGATTTTTATGTCGGTTTGTAGCTGACCTTGAGGTTGTATCTATACCGTTGTTGAAGGTCGGTTTGATCCAATGGTCATCGTTCATCGCCAAGGCCTATATAAGAAGACCCCCTGACCCTAGGGCTAAACCCTAACTCATTCTATTCATTATCCCTTGACCTGTTGGTCATAGAGGTGTCCCAATGTGAGGACAACCTCTCCTCTCTAGTTCCAATCTAGATTAGAAGATCATGTAGAACTAGAAGCCCTAGAGTGAGTTGAGAGCAAGCATCAAGAGAGATTAGAGCTATAGTTCCCATGAGAGAGACTAGAGCTAATCTTGTTCCTAGAGCTAAAGTGTTGGTGAAGGGAAGAGCTGCTGAGGAAGCACCGGACCTGTCGGTGACTCCTCTACATCTTGTACCATCGGGATCAAGTCCCATTAGCATTGGGCCTGATCCTGAGACTTCTATGGTGATCAACTTCTTATTTAAGTAAGTAAATGTTCTTATTATTCTTATTGTTCATAACTCTTATTTGAGTACTTTAATCTATGGGAATCTGTAGATTAGAGGAGTATGCTTAGGTTTAGGCGTGGTGCTTAGACCGAGGTTGCTTATGAATGCACCCTACATTCCGGGACGTGTGGTAGTTCGTGGTAGTGACAAGTACCATTGATTCCTTTGGAGTCCACCCCCCGAATGATAGGCCAAGCAGGACCATGTTGCTGGAGGATTGCATGTTTCGTCCATGTTTTCCTTTAAGTACGTCCCCCTAAGACAATATCAACATAGCTTACAAGGATATGAACTAGACAAAATTAGGAATTTCCTTATCTCTTTATCTTCTTCAGTTCCTTGATTGCTGCTTTCGGATTAGTTATATGCCTCGTTATCCTCACACCATCCTCCCTGTGGATTCGATATTAAAACCCTCTCCCGAGGTGAAATGCTCACCGGTATCCGTTAAACTACTTGGATTATACAAACTATGAATATTTACGTAGGCTTATTAAATACCAACACTCATCTCCTCTCTGCCGGTGGCGTGGTGGGTTGAGCTCACGGCAGCGTCGTCGCGAAGCTCAATGACGCGGATCCAGCTTCACTAGCGTCGATCTAGCTCCATCCGCATGGATCCACCTTCCGAGAGAAGGATCCAGCTCCGTCCATGCAGATCCGCCTTTCTGGCAGCGAATCTAGTTCCTAGCAGGCGAATCGACCTCCCTCCATGTTTATCCAGCGAGGACGAAGTCTAATCCACCACCACCGGTCGCCAAATCTTGCGGTGAGGAGCTTGGTCGACCATTATGACAACAAGTGTGGGCCCGATGTGGCTTTGGTGGTGGACGTCGATGGCGGTCAAGCCCCCTGCCAGAATGGATCGAGGCCGGCGTGATCGAGATCTACCGGCGGCGGTGGCGATGGTGGCGGTTGTGGTGCGGGATGGGCTTGTCGAGCTCGTGGATAAGCTGATCGGGCCTCTCCATGGATTTTTATTTTTTAATTCGTTTTACTCGTGCAGGCAAAGAAACCACCCCGGTTAAGGCCACTATTAATCGTGGCCTTTGGTCCAAGACGATTGCCAAAAAAAAATGCTTGGTTAATGCTTTTTGCCCGCCTCGTTAAAGATTTCTATAGTAGTGGGTGCCAAAGACGACAGCGTTGGTGAAATGCAGCCTTTGCATGCGATGGTGTGACGCGAGCGGTGGAGTCAAGTCAGGCTATGCATGGCCCAGTCAAAGGGGGTGGCGGCCGATGCAGCGGTGCGGCTGCTGCTGCTGCAGCCGACGTCAATGCCGAGGTATCCACAGGGCGGCAGGATAGTGAGGATGTCACTAAAGGCTGGTATGGGGTCCGGCTTCGTGACCTGGCGATTGTGCTGGATGGTTCTTGGGCGATAGCGTGGTGACGACGATGCTATTGGGCACCACTTCCCTATTGGGCACATCGTGTTTCCCCTCCCCAGTCCACTTTGGACATGTGATGGTGGCGCCATCGGCGTCACTCCTTGAAGGTGCCGCAATTGGATTATCGTCGTGGTTTGGGATCATGTTTGGATGTCGGAGCTGCTCTTCGGTGTTTGAGTTTAGCAACGATGACGGGTGGTAGCCGTTAGCTTCGAACCCGTCGAGGGTGACCGGTGGATGGCCTATAAGGGGGAAGTCGGAGCTATTGGCAGCTTGGCTTCATTGCTCAACAACGATAACCGATGGCCGCGTGTTGTGTCTATGCACAACCACATTGTTTGGGGTGGTTAGCCCACAGGTGCCTGTTTGGCACCTCGGCTGACTAACCTTCATGTAACATTCTTTCATATTAATTGAGTAGCAGAACCCCACTGCTTTTTTAAAAAAAAAGTAATAGAACCTCTGACGCAGATGGTCTGGCTAACATTTCCTGTACTATAAAAATGAATCCCTCTTATATCTACTAATAACATGCGTTCGTCTTTCTCTTCAGTTGTCTCAGATATGCTCATATGCACAAACTTATAAGGTACGGTTGCAGTCTGCCACAGGTAGTTGTACTCTACATATACTGCCTTGGCAATGTTCTATCTGCGTTAAGATAATTTCATGCGTCATGTCATGCATAATACAAAAATTATACTACTGAGTTTATTAAAAAAATACTACGGAGTAGTATTACTGTAATCATGATCCGGACAAGAGAGTTGTGTTGGTTGCACATGGACAGAGAATGAATTAAGCTTTTAGGAGGTCTAGCAGTCTAATTCACATGGATGAGAACTTAAAAAATTTCAAATCAGGGCGGCACATATATAAACCAGATATGCAAGTTCATTTCATATGCTCACTTACTGTTTCTGAACCTTCTGTGTGGTACATGCATGTTCGCATCACATGCCTAGCTTCCAGAGAAACCCAATGGAGCATCACATGCCTGGCTTCCATAGAAACCCCAATGGAGAATACAAGGACCGGCAAACTGTCAGGGCATCTGCAATTGCATAGTCAGCTGACGTGGAGGTGAGAGACAAAAAATATTATTTTATATATTTACTTATTATTGGGCTAATATGTTTCTCTATCATGTTCTCACATCTATCTGTTCGTCGCTAGTGCCTACTCTCTTCTATTTTACCTTACCGCATCAAATCTAGCTAGCTAAATAGGTAGCTATTGGAGACGCCCTCAATTATAGGCATCAGCAAGCGTACATCAGCTGCTTTGCAAGGTAACTGAGGAGGCAGACGCGACTGATTCAGGCAGGATTTCGATCGCTGGCAATGGTGGCTCCTTTGTGGTCGCAAAATTCAGACATCATGTAATCCATTTACCATGGATCCAGTAGATAGGAGCCTTATCCGTGAGTAACCTTGATGTCTCCTCGCCATCGAGGTTGCTTCACGTTTATACTTGTAAAATTTTCTCTTAATGAAATACGAGTGAATGGCCCATCGTGAAAAAAAAATATAGGTATAAGAGGAGTGTCTGCTACACGGGTTAAAGAAAAAATTATAAGATAGGAATCTTTGCGGGAGGGGCACATGCATGCAGTAAAGGAGTGTAGGTTAGTATAACACCCATTGGATAGAAAAATAAAATATTACTACCAACTTACACTACGTACCACAACATTTAAAATACAACGCCTGACATAGAGTTCGACTCCAATACGCTCGAGCCGACCGCTGACTTCAGTAGTTGAGGAATGATTTCCCTAGCGATCACTAACCAGAGTGTGGTATCCATTCAACAACGTCGTTAGGAAGAGCGAGATTCTTGCTTGGGCAGTCAAAGGGTAGGAAAATAGTTAAGATGCCTTTGACTATAGCTCGGGGTCTAGTGACCTTGAGCAAAGCCTCTTGGGCACCCTGGACTAGGCTATTAGCCGTTTGTGAATATTTAGTCTATCGGTCATGGGCTGTAGTGGGCCCCTTAAGCCTTGACTAAGCCGAGATCATTCCAACACCTATTGCCTGTAGTTCAGCTGAAAATTGCAAAGGAAGTGATGTTTCATCTCGATTTTGCATGATATCCCTAATCGTCATTGTTGCCTACCCTTGAGGTGGCAACCGAGGCCCTTTTGGTTATTGCTCCATGTTTGGTGGTTTATGGTTCTAGTCTGGACATGAAAATGTGTCCCAAATTCTCAGTAGTTGAGGGTGGAGGTACTAGACTTCCCAGCCACTAGTTCAACCACCTCTTAGTCTTTCGATACCTAAGAGATCTACAATTGTGGTTTTACCATATTTTTGTTTAAAGCTATCTTGATACCTAAATAATCAATAAATTTCAGATCAACAAATAGACATTGGAATATTATATCAGACCTCCCAAAATGCACTTAAATGAAAAAATCATAATTACAAAGATCGATTTTTCTATACAACTTTTATATAAATTCTATCTTCATCCAAGTTCATATTATCTATATCTATACCTACTAATAAAGAGAGAAAAATTTCAATACCACCTCTTTTTTCACCACTTTTTTTTCTGCCCACCGTTTTTTACGCCACTTTTTTTCTCGCCTTCCGTATTCTCACGGGCAGCGTTGTCGGCCGGCCCATGGGCTATGGCCACGGCCCGCCCAATCCACCGCAGCGCACACGTGCAGTCTGCGTATCCGTCCGTCGTCTCCCAATCGATCCTTGGGTAGCAGCGACATATACGCGGTTGGATTTGTT
>JADLZK010004141.1:0-214454 GCA_015847255.1 Hyparrhenia diplandra | reverse complement strand
GTTAGCATTGTATAGCTAAAATGTTTATGCTTTACGTGGAACATTTGAAGTCAAAGGTTCTTTTTGAAGGGTTGAAGTCAAAGGTTCTACCTGTTAGTGCCTTTGACTTACCCATTTAATTCTTTGACCATGTTTCTGTTTGGCTAGTTTTGTTTGAATATCCGTCATTCATGAGAGATGTCCATGTATGATTTTCCCGTTTTAAGTTTTGTTTCTTATTAATTAATGTAAAGGATCAACCTGAAGAGATGGATCATAGATGTAGTATTTGCCTTAGATCGACGAAGAGAAAACAAGAAATAGATATCTTGGGATATTAGAGCATCTCCACTCTTGTATAGATCCTATGAAAAGAAAACTGAATTGCATGTGCTAGCTTCATCACCAGTACGTGGATATAGGAAACATATTTTAATTCGGGCACCAAAGAAAAGCGTCTTATTAATTTGCTTTATGCTATATATACATGTTCATCACATCACCAAGTGCGTGGCATAACTGTGTTGATATGTAAACGCAAATTCATGGATGATATCATGATTGATGTATCCATGGCTCGTGTGATGCATGTATTACATGTATAATTTATAAACGCGTGTTTGTTTGCGTCATCTCCTCGTACCGCCCTCCGTATACAAGGCTGTATATGCATGGAGCGATGGGCATATTACATATTTGGCATGCATGCGCGTACTCAAACCTCTCATTTACCGCCATACTTATCTTTTATCGAGAGATCGTGCAGGGACCTTATCCTCGAGGCACTACACGATCTTTTCATTTTCACCACGGCTCACCCTCCTGCTGGACGAGGCGGGGCGGCGGTTCGAGAAGGCTACCACCGGCGGCGGCGGCCTGCTGCGCGGCCTCGCGCCGACGCTGCGGGAGTTTAAGCACCGCGGTGCGGCGCCGCGCAGCAATACGCCTCGCGGTCGTGCGCGCGCGGCACTCCTCGGCGGTGTCGAATGTGCCGGCCAAACCCGGGCGCCGCCACGCCTCGGGTCACGGATCTCGGCAAAGAATTTGCCCTACGGCCGCGGACGG
Organism: Hyparrhenia diplandra; assembly: GCA_015847255.1. Lineage (NCBI taxonomy): Eukaryota > Viridiplantae > Streptophyta > Magnoliopsida > Poales > Poaceae > Hyparrhenia > Hyparrhenia diplandra. Next base: position 213,410 of record JADLZK010004141.1, on the reverse strand, counting down.
ACGCCCGCGGTATCATTTGGTGCCACTCACTGCGTCCTTAAGCACCGTCCGTGTCCTGGCCGCCATCCGCCATCCGGCCTTGTTGACGACGAGCTAGCGTCGAGCGGGCAGCGTCGAGAGAGCAAGTGTGTACCAACTCTTTGTGCATGTGGCTTGCAAGGACGCACAACTATTTATAGAAGCGCGTATAGTATAGGTATATGGGATCAGTATATCTATGTATATACCTCGCATATTTTTTGTTCCTTGCTTGTGTATATGCTGCACACAAAATACCTACGTGTAAGTAGACGTGCGAACATGCTAGTTCTTTCAGAGAGGCGGATCCACCGTACGGCGGGAGCGGGGGTGCGGCCGGCTGCCCTACTTTTACGTAGGTACCACGCGGCGTCTACGATCGGCCACCCCTGCATTGCAGGCACCACGCGCGCGGCGAGGGCGGCGGCGGCAGCAGCAGCTCCTCTCTCTCCCGCGGCGGCGTGGCCTCTTGCTTTTGCTTATCAGGGTCCTGGAAGGCGGCCCGCGCCTCAAGCCAGCAGCGGCAGCCGCCGACCTTGCCGACGGTAGGCCGACGATGCATGCATGGCTGCCTGCTTAGTTGGAGGGATTAGGGATTAAAAACTATAGGGACTCATAATTACACCGTAGCCCCAACCCCAAGAGTCTATTGAAATTAGAGATTAAGCGAGACTAAAAATTAGTCCCATTTCTCTTTATTTGGTAATTTAGCTACTAAAATTTAGTCATTAGTCTCTAGTCTCATAGGGACGGAAATAGGGTTATATTAATCAATTGATTGACAATTCAACGTGATTATGGAGGTTTTATAGTTCGTCTCCATGAGTTTGGTATCCTACGCATATCATGAATTATTTGCCAATTCCTAAATAAGTATTGGGAAGGAAAAAAAAAAAAAAAAATCTCCAATAGTATCCCATATCTAACTTCCCAACAAATCAAAGTTGTGGGCCTTGTGGCCTCACCCATTTTTCTACGCGTTTCTTTCCCGTCTTTTGTCACGGTCCGAAGACACTAGAAAATCAGAATTGAGATTCGAAGGAGCAAGAACGAGGTTGGGAACAGGCGTCGTTATTTCAGGGAATCAGGGAAGAGTTTTGTTCTGCATATTCGTTACAGAGGCGAAGGGCTTCGGGCGTTTTATACCCCGATCAGCTTGGCTACAGCTACAGAGCGCCGTAAGGCCCTGTAACGCTTACGCTAGATGGCAGCTAAAGCAACCTGCAACTACACAGGCCGTTCACGTTGGTAGGTTGGGTCTCCACCTTTGCTGGACGCGCCATAGTGGTCCTCCACTCCTCGTGTTGTCCCTGACACGTCGCGATGGGTTTTCATCTACGTCGCGCCCCCCACCTTCACGCTGTGTGTTGATGAAATTAACGCCGGCAGCCAGCCACATTCAGTTCAATCAGTAGGAGACAAGCAGTAGTTGACAATTCAGAGTGGATTTATGTTATGTGCTCTTGATGCTAGCCAAAAGAATATGGTAAAATATATCTGGTATAAATTCGCACTCTGGTTTGTCCGTAAGTCTTGTGCTTCTAATAAGAACACTGACTCTTTCTCATGTCATATTAGTGTAGAAAAACACAGAGGGGGGAGGGGAGGGGGTCATTCATATTGACGGTACATTTATGGATGCCTTTTTTTCTCTCATATATGAAATGTCTTGATTTTGATTGTTTCACGTGAGAAGAACAAACCGCTAATAAGCCGGCTGACACAGTATATATGTATGTCCATGTATTGTCCTTTTTTCTTGGTAGGTTGTATCACTTGGTTTTTTTTTGAGTTGATTATTAATAGAATATCTAGGATGCTTGATTATCTGTTTTCAGTTTATTGACTTGCTTCTAAAACTTAGTGCAGCAAACTAAAAAGCTCCATGCTGTTTGAAGTCTTTTGTTCTAGTGTTCAGTCAGTTCCAGTGCTAATGTTTTGTGTTTGTATTTTTTTTTTCTGAGTATATCTTGTGCTTAACCTACGCAACACAAATGTTTTTTGCTTTGATCTCCTATTTTCTCGTGACTTTGAGCATGTCTACTGCACAAGTTTCTAAAGTTTTCGATAACGGGATTATGAGAACATTATTTGCATACGTGGACATTAAGTAGATAGCTGGTATCATTTAACTGGCAGCATTAGATTCACTAAGCACAATGATTCAACCACAAAGTAGTTGGTACTGGATAAATATAACGCAGGAAAATGAATGAGAGAACAAGGCTTATAATTGAAGCTAATTTAGAATAATAGTAGAGAATTCTATTATGGCGAGCTACTATCTACAATACTAAAAGCGAAGGTACATGAATGAGAGAACGGGGCTTATAATTGATGCTAATTTAGAATAATAGTAGAAATTCTATTATGGCAAGTGGTCTTGCCTCAACAATGAAGCGCGCTTCAAGTAAAATACTTTGCTTGTCCACGGCACCTCATCTTTATACACGACAAATAATCCATGGCGATCTAGGGAAACTGAGTCTTGCTAGCCTTTCCTCACCATGGGGCTCTTTTTTTCCTTCTGATCCATTCTGGGTGATACACATTACCTGGAACGACGCGGAGGCCTTCATCTCATACACCACATTTTCTTTTCATCAGACATCCTATCTTGATCTTCTGTAATATTTTCAAAAGACACGTCGGAACTCCTGCTAGAGTTCAGGATATGCATAGCTGAACCTCTCATGTGACTCATGCTTCTTCCTTTGACTTCCATTGGCAAACAACCGGATCACTAATTACAAGCTCTGCTTCGGTGCACCCGCTGTATTGATTGAGGCAGTGCATTCAGTCGCGAATCGTATGCACATTTCCATTCCCAAGCATCTATGTAGAAATAAGATGTACCAGGAAATTCTAAAGGTCGATATCGTAAGCTGGCATGCCATCTTTGATTGAACCTTCCAAGGCATTTTGAAGAATATAATATCTAACCATTCGGTAAAGCATTCCAATGATCTTTTCTTATTTATAGGAGATGGCATCCTCCATTTCCATGAAATCAGGATATTTTGTTGGATGAAAGGACGATGGCATTGTAACTATTTTGCTGGTCTTGGGAAAGTCCACAATAGTGGCTGCACTTCTCAACCATTGCTCCCTGCTCGCTAATATCAGCATGAACAACATGAGCATTGCTTATCCAACCAATGTTCTCACTTGCCACATTCTTCAAGAAGAAATCAATGAGATCCTGTGACAAGAGCAACATCATTTCAATGGAATGTATTACATAAATAAATATTTGTGCACAAAACAAGGAAGAAGCAATTTTGGATATACTCTACCAAGGATAAACTGGTAAGCAATCTCTCTACCAGATAAATAATTTATCGGGCAATTTGTATAAAGGTGCAAGTCATAGCTTTTTACTGTATATTAGTTAATATGTGTCTGATCAATTGGATAATACTTCACTAAGTCAACTTTAATCGAATTGAAAGAGATGCTCGATAATGGGCTGCTGCTCTACCAACTATTTTCTATCACCAAACGGATTGAAAGAGATGCTCCAAAATAGTACATCACTAAAAGGATTTTGTGATTCTAAGAATTTTCTATCACCATGCTAAACTAACAGGTACATGGAAACAAGTGATACTATAGATCAGTAGACAATGAAATCCCCAGCTTTTATGTGATCATAGTGATAAGTGAAAAAAATATGTAACCAGAAATTGATATCAGTAGTCTCAAGTCTAGTCAAATGTGATTGATTATGTGAATCTAAAAATTTTCTATCAACATGAATTGCTGGGAATTTGAAAACCAACAATTTGAATAACAAAAAAGAAAATGAATTTAATTAAATTGAATAACTAATATGCCTCATATCAACAAAAAAGATAGGGACAATGACATTCCAAAAGATCATTTTAAGAGCAATTAGATCTCTTTGTGTAATGTCGATCCTATTAAGTGTGGGTAGCAAGCAAACTGTAAAAAATACACATAACTTTGAGCTATTGAACAAAAAAGCATGAATGGGGCCATATTATGTGTTAAGCACACATTTTGCTCAGAAAATCAAACTTTGTTGCAAGTGAAACATTTCATGAAAAAATGGGTGCGACTAGAGTAGTTTGAAACGGACTCTTAGGTTGTAGTTGTTTAGCTTGATGGGAGAGTAGTCCATAGGCTTCCGGCTCCTTTTCCACTGGAGGTACAAGATTTTTATCCCATGTCACAAAGTAGGCGTCCCCATCAAAATCACTCCCGGAAGCCGTTAGTGTGTGGCCTCTCACCTTTCTTTGGGGAAGACCAAGCAATCAAGAAGGTGATGTAGTTCGAACACATCAAAGGCTTCAAAAACCACCAGGACATCCCCTAGATGAAGGCATGGGTTCTTTGCAACCACAAGCGTCCCGAGGAGATAGATCCTTTGCATTCTTATTTCTTGAGAAAGTATTGAGACATTCTTCGTGAAAATGATTGTTGATTGGTAGTGATGAAGCACGGATAAAGCATCGCCCCTCCTTAAGGATTCCAAGTTCATCTAGGCAGCCCATCGGCCACCTTCCCTTGGACACAAAAGTATTTGTTTTTCTTCAAAGACCCTTCAGGCTGTGAGGACTTTAGAGCCATAAGAATTGCCTTCAAGTGTGGCTTGGTTGCGGGACTAAATCCAGCACATAGCATCAGCCTTGCGATGGTTCCATGCTCAAAGGGAAACTATTTGTTACAACCGGGGTAAGCAAATATCTCCAGTGACAAAATTTTGTCGAGATTTTTAAGCATCTCCTCTGCATTTTTCAAAATATATCTTCTAGGACACCCAGGAGATCAGTAATATTATAATCGTGGTTCAAGAATGTAGGTTGGAATTTTGTCGAGGATACTACTATCAGAGGTGGGTAGACTCAAATTTCCTCATGCTTGGCCTAAGGGAAAGTCATATTCGATCCATTTTAGTCTGGCGGGGACGGCTATAACACCCTTGAATCTGCATATCTAATGTTACCTATGTGTCGGTGGCAACCTCGCCTTAAATCCATTGCAAGATCCGGTGTGATCTTGCCAATCCCCATCGGAGAGAAACTCATTAACCTCATTCATTTGCATCACAACCATTCCATATAAAGATGTGAAGCATAGGCCCATCCGGCGGCGTGCTTCGCGATATTCCTACTAAGAAGTCGTCCCATCCACTAATGGTTGCAACAGGTTGTTGTTAGATCCTCCACGAAGAACCGCGACTGCTGTCCTTCATCACGGTTCGATGAAATGCAAGGAAAAGAGTACTTCCCACTACATAAGTAGAAACCCTTTGTCATAAGAGTGTGCACACGTGTGGTGTTGTCTATGTTGGAACTATCTTGACATGAAGCTCTAGACAATCGGTCGCGGCATGGAAGTTTAGATGCATTGGTGTTCGGCGGTACATACCTTCATCCATAAGTTACCCTCAAAACCGGTCCGCCACATGAGGGATAGTCTTTGAATGATTCGGTTCGAGCACTCCGGCTTATGGCGACATACAATATGCTGCGGTGGGGTGATCACAAACCTCGCGCAAGACATTATAATCACCGACAACTTCTTTGCTTGCCCCGATTCGCGAGGATGAATTAGGTTGAGATTCTTGGGGAAACCGATTTTGTGCATCTTCGGCCTCCGGCATACATCAAACATTGACAATTTTCTCCTAGCGACTCCGTCGGTCTGACCACATTCACATGCTCCTCTTCCCTCTTGAGCAAACCAAAGAAGCGTGAGCTGGGTGCTCATTCAATTAGCGGCCTAATCTACGAATATATCTTGTGGCATGTATGTGCCCAGCCGATGTTTCTGACCAGCGAGTCACGCCCGCGGGGTGAAACCCAGGGCGGTTTGTTCGGGCCTCGGCGAACTGGGCCGGCGGTTTTGTTCTTGCGGTGACATGGAGAGTGGGGTTTTTATCTTTGGTTTTGGGCCCTCGATCCAGGGTCGAGGTAAAGACCTTCGTCGGTCGGCGTGAGCACTGTTTTTGATTGATGGGGTTAGTAGGGAATCGTAGAAGCTTACGGTAGCAGTGGTAATAAGCTTTGTGTTACTGTATGTTAATGCTCTCCTCTATGAGGTGTTCCTTGGCCGCCTTTTATGGTCAAGGGGCCAAGGAACTTCGCTACGATCTAGTCGGGATCTGAGAGAGAGGGTTGTCCATAGGAGGCAAGAACACGAACTCTAAACAAGGTAATCGACTAGCGTTCTATCCTATTTACAACGAAGTCACCGTAGCTATGCTTCCATTGCCTTCGGGGAGTTGTTTGTGGCCCTTGAGCTAGGATAGAACCTGCGGCTAACTTTCGGTAGAGATTCTTTGGTGATCCTGTATCCACAAGCCCCGAGCATCTCAAGGTTGGAGTCATGAGAGTTGTCTTGCTCTTATCGAGGCGAGGGCTTTGATATGGTCTTCAAGATCATCTTCACAGTGCAATTTTGAAAAAGTGCACCCAGGTGTGTAACCCCAGAGCTTCTTGCTTTTTTGGTACAAAGAGGCTGGAAGGTCTTCGAGTTCTTCTCTTCCGTCTTGAGGTCCTTCTCTTCGTCGGGCTCTTCTTTCTTGAAAGGAGAGCCTTGCTCCGCTCCCCAGGAGCATCTCAGGTTTGAGTCACGAGTTATGCTGCTCTTCTTCGGTGCGGTCTTGATGCGGTCCTTATTGTCTTCATACGGTGTGCACTTTCTTTGAAAAAAGTGCACCGTGAAGGAGACAGTCCCGAGCTTCTTGCTTTTTTGGTACAAAGAGCTGGAAGGTCTTTGAGTTCTTCTCCAGGAGTTCTTCTCCTCGGAGTCTTGAGTTCTTCTCGTCGTCGGAATCTTACGAAAAAAAAATGGGTGCCACGGGTACCTTGTAGCCCCCGAGGCGTCTAAGAGTTCTTTTGGCGGATGGAGCTCTTAGAGGTTCTTCATTTTCGGGATTTTGACGTTTCTCTTTTCCGGAGTGTAGTCACGGGAGTCGCGATCTTTTCTTTAGCGCTCCGTTTTCGAGAGCGTCGTACGTGCATGGCGATTATTGCCATAAATTCCTTTCTAGCGTGATTTGAGGTGACCGCTCCTTTTTCTTTGGTTGCCTCGGTCTTATGGACTTGGTCCATAGGCGTCTTGGTTCCACCTATAAATATGGTCCGTTTTTGTTTGGTGAGAATTGAGTGTCTTTCTTCTCCTCTGCTTCTTCTTCCTGCAGATTTGTCTCTCTTCTCGTAAGAAAAAAAGCTTCCTTCGATCTTGGATCCATGGCGGTGCAGTTGAGTGAGTTAGATCAGCCCGGGGCGTCTTCTTTAGCCCTTCTAGGGTTCTTACGTGAGTGAGGGATGTCTTGTGAGGCGGAGTAGAAGGGACTACTCAATGACGGCTCCACTCTTGGGCGTGGCTAGTGGTGGGAAAGGGATGCCTTGCAATTGGAGCAGCGATCTTCGAGATCGAGTTTTCCTTCGCTCCGTCGTCCTATCCCACTTTGTTGGCCTCATTGATGAGTGGGGCGGACTACTTCGGTTGCTCTTTAGCTTGAGTAGGGCTAAAAGGTGTTTTTCTTGGTCGGCTAATTTGATCCTCCGCGATGTTCATCGGCTTCGAGTTTCTTGGAGAGGATAGCACGTGTTGTCTAGTTCAAGGGGTTATCTTTCTCCAGATTCTTGCCTTTGAGTCTTGAGGAGGCTGCGTGTCCGTTCTCTTGCGGTACTTTGCTCCTTTCGGGGTGTTGTGCGGCGAGGTTCTTTTTCCCTAGGCGGTGCGGCTTTGGAACTCTACGTGGTCGTGATTCCTGTTTGATACGGGTTCTTCGGGCCACGGTACTTCTGTCTTTGTCTTGATTCCTCCGTGGTCTTCTTAGCGCTCTTTGGTGCTTTGAGCTCCCGATGCAAGGTCTTGACTTCTTAATTCGAGATATGGAGGGATTTTCTTCTTGGCGGTTGAAGTCGGCTTGGTGGAGTTTGGAAAGCTTGAGGTCTGGCGCTCTATCCTCATCGCTCTTGGGCCTTCGACTCTGCGCGCCTTCTTGGAAGTGCTCTTGAGAGTTGTTGGGCTTAGAGCCTTCTTTGTATCTTTTCTGGGGAGTTCTTGTTGGGCTCCCGTGCATCGGGGTATCTTCTTTTGTATCTTGTAGGGGGTTGTTTCCCATGTAACTTGTAGTCTTCAAGATGTTGAATAAAATATCTGTCCTTTATCCATTTATACTTGTACTTTTTGTATGACTCGATGCGCCTTCGTGCGGGACTTCTTGCGGATTTTGTCCTCTGCTTGTTGTTGTTGTCGTGCTCTTCCGAGGTTCTTCTTCTTGGACGACTTGTTTTGGATTAGCGCCTTTAGAGTTCTTCCTTAGGCTTCGGCTCTTATGTCCTTCATGTGGGTTAAGTGCCCGAGTTGTTTCGAGTCACTCATTGTGACACCGGTGTTGTTTCGGTGATGATCCGATTGCCTTTTACGTAGACTTGGTTGTTCATAGTATTGAAGTCTGCCGAGGTTGTCGGGGGCTGTTTTCACGACTTGTCGATCTTGTCTTCAGTAGATCTGGCGAAGGTAGCGTAGGATCTTGTCCTTGTGCGCTTTTGAGTTGTTTCTCCCTTGGCGCGTTGGCTAGCCTTTCCATAGTAGGATCGGAATCTTGCTTCCGATGCCCTTGAGTTCTTTCTTCGATGGAATCGACTTGTCTTCCTTGTAGATTAGGCGAAGATAGTTGTAAGGGCTTGCTCGGGTTTGTCGGGGTTGCTTTCTTGACAAATGACCTCTGTCTTCTTCTTGAGACTTGTCATGATGGTGGAGTCTTGCTCTTAAATTCGAGGGGTTCTTCTTCTGGAGTATCATTTCGTCTTCTCGTAGATTAGGCGATAATGGTTGTGGAGGCTTGCTCACGGTCTTGAGCTTGTTCTTACGAAGATTCAAATCGTCCTTTTGTAGATTTCTTGAAAGTAGTTGTAGAGTCTTGCTCACGGCCTTGAGTTATTTTTACGAAGATTGACTTGTTCTTTACGTAGACTTCTTTGAAGGTGATAGAGTCTTGCTCTTAGTCTTGAGTTTTGTTCTTACGAAGATTCAGCTCGTCCTTTACGTAGACTTCTGGATGATGATGGATGGGGGCGTCCCCATTTTTCTAGGGTTGTTTTTCTGCGGCGTGTGACTTGCGTCTTCTTCGAGACTTGTCCGCGATTATTCGGAGGATTTACTCCAGGCCCGTTAGGTTTCTCCTTTTAGGCCCTCTAGCGTTTGTCCTTTCTTGGACATGCTAAGTGTATTTTTTGGTGGAGTCGTGCTCTGAAAGAGTTGTTCTAACTTCGGGGTTGCCTCTTACGGGCTAGGGCTCTCCCATCTTTGTCCGGTGGACTATCGCATGGCGTCCCTTGAAGGGTTCTCGGTCAGGGCCCATTTAAGTGCTGCTAGCGGGGCTTGAAGGTCAAGATGGTTGGGTTCCTATTTCATAACACTACAATCCACCTTGCACGGTTTGGGCTACTACGCTACGAGAGACTTGTGTGTGAGGCGATGGGTTTCTATTTCACAACACTACACCGTTCACGCCCGGTCGAAAGGCCGTCACTTGCCCGTCATTGGACATAGTGGCGCTTTACGGACCCATGATGGCCTCTGCGACCTAGGCGGGCGATCCCAACGTCCTCTTTTTCCAAAGAGTGAAGTTCACGATCTTCAAGCTAGGATTTAAGGTGTGGGCGCTATTCGAACTAGGACTTACGTGGTTCCACCCTTGAAATTTGACCTCCGTTCACGGTGGTCGGGTTTGCCTTCTTTTGAGTCGACTTCTTCTTGTGAAGTGCCAAATTTGGGCTGTTTTTCTTCTTCTCCCTTAGGAGGCATGCGGCTTCACTCACGGGTAGCTTGTTTTTACGTTGGAGTGCACGGTGGGTAACGTGTTTGGTGACCTCTTTGGATGGTCCATAGTTCTTCTCGGGCTTGATCTTCTTCTTCTTGAAGTATCGGAGAGTTGTTTTAAGCGTTCTGCTGGCGCCTTGAGATCCTCGATTATGGATAGAACCTTAGCCATTTGGTTTTTATGTGCCAAGAGTTTCTGATTTCTTCTCCTTGCATTGTCATAAGCTTGTAGGTTCGATCGATTACTCCTTTGTGATATATGGTCCTTCCCATGGGGTGAGCAATTTGTGCTTGCCTTAGTCTTTTGATTTCTCTTGAGTACTTGATCTCACGGGTTGAGTTTTCTTGGGCGTGTGCTCTTGTCGTAGTGCCTTCTTAGTCCTTGCGGATATCTTGCATTACGGAGGATGGCGTTTGTTCGACTTCTTCCACACGGTCGATTTCTAGTCTTCTTGTCTGTTCTCCTTCTCCTTCTTCAAATTGCTCGATCCTTGGAGAGCTCCATATGGTCCGCTAGTAGTAGGGCGGCTTCGATCCATAGGTCGGGAAGAAGGGTGAGTAACTTTGTTGCTCTGCTGATTTGAGTTCTTAGGCCCCGGACAACTTTTGGGGAGTTCTTCAATCCACTTGGCTCAAGTAGTCCTTGAGTTCTTCATATAGTCTTGGCTTCAGTCCGGCAAGGATGAGTCCGTTTGCTCTTTCGACTTGTCCGTTAGCCTGAGGGGTGTGCTACGGAGGCATAGTCTATCCGTATGCCACAATCTTGTGCCCGTCTTCCGAATTCCTGGCCCGTGAGCGGTGATCCGAGGTCGATGATTATCTGTTGGGTATCCCAAATCTGTGCATGATCTCTTGGATGAACTTCGGCGCCTTGTTGGAGGCGTAGGTGACCAATGGCTTGTACTCTATCCATTTGGTGAATTTGTCGATGGCGAGAAGATATATTCGTATCCTCCCTTGGCTCTTTTAAGTGGTCGGAGCTTGATCCAGTCCCGGCCGAAAAAAGGCCATGATGGTGAGTATGCGGTCGGGTTGTGTCTTGGCACATGCGCTTGTCTTGCAAACATCGGCATCCTTTGCATGTTTTTGACGAGTTCTTACGCATCTTTGAGGGCTTTTGTTGGCGGTGGTATCCTGTTCTAAATGCTTTGCCCACGAGGGTTCTTGGCTGCGTGGTTTCCACAGCATCATCAGTGGATTTCTTGGAGGATGTCTTTTCCTTCTTGAACTTATGCATTTGAGTAGTACTCGATGATCTTTGCTCTCTTGTAAAGCTTGTCTTTGATGAGCACGTAGTTCTTGCTTTTTCTCAAGATCCTAGTTGCTTCGGCTTTGTCTTCGGGTAGTGTCTTGTTCTTGATGAAGTTTATGATGTCTTCGATCCGAGGGAGTTGTTCTTGACTGGAGAGATTATCATTACTCGTTTAGAGCGATTGCTCCATGTTGTCTTCTTACGGGTTCTCCTTGATGGATGGCTACAAGAGCTCTTCGACGAACACTCTGGTGGGACTTGGGCTCTCGGATCGAGTTTGGCTAGCACGTCTGCCGCCACGTTCGCATCCCACGAGCCGTGTGGGATCTCTAGGCCTTGGAAGTTCTTTTCGGTTTGCGTATTACAGCGCAATAGGGCCCATGTTGTCCTTTGTGCGGTCAGTCTTTGTTGACTTGATTGATAACAACCGGCGAAGTCGCCCAGGTATACTTGCGATCTCTTGATTCCCGAGTTCTTGCTATATTGAGGTCATGGATGAGTGCTTCATACTGCGCCTCATTGTTTGTAGCTTGCCACATGATTTGCGGCACGTACTTGAGTTGTCTTCATACGGAGATATGAATAAAATCCCGCCTTACGCTCCCCTAGCTTCAGCGATCCATCGAGTACATGTTCCAATGTTTCTTGATGTGGTCGGATATGGGTTGTTGGACTCTGTCCATTCCACTATGAAATCCGGTAGCGCTTTGGGATTTGATTGCTCTTCTTGGGGTGAACTCTAGATTCAATGCTCAGAGTTCCACTTGCCCATTTTGATATCGCGGCTGTTGAATCTACGTTCCTCGAGGATGTCGCCTAGTGGTGAGTCGGTTACCCTTTGTGGTCTTGTATTTGTCGAAATAGTGTCGTAGCTTCCTTGATGTGATCGATTATGGAGTAGAGTAGTTTTTATGCGTGAGGGTATCGAGCTTTGGACTCGAATAGAACCTAAAACTACGTAGTAAAGCGGCCTTTGGATCTTGTTGGGCTGATCGGGCTCTTCTCTTTCCACAATGATTCTTTATGGCCGACCCTTTGTATTTGTTCTTTTGCTATGCTGGCCGAGGAGTTCTTCTTGATCTTTTGGAGTGTTAGGGTGGAGGCTTTTTGTAAAAGAGTGCTTGCGAGTTCTTCAAACGCCTTGTCACTTCTTCAGTCACTTGAAATCTCCTTTGGTCTTGATGAGTTTGAAGAAGGGTAGTCCTTTTTCTCAAGCTTGGATATGAATCGTTGAGTGCCGCCATGCACCACGTGAGCTTACGGGCGTCCTTGACACTTCGGGGTTGTGTCATCTCGGTGATTGCCTTGATTTGCTTGGTCTTTGGCCGATGCCTCATTCTTGCGACCAAGAAACCTAGTAGCTGTCAGAAGGTACTCAAAGGCGCATTTTGTTGGATTGAGCTTCCATTTCCACTTGTTGAGGTTCTTGAAAGTCTCTTCCGGGTCTTGAATCGGGGTTTTACGGCTCTCTAGTCTTCACCACCACGTCGTCTCACGTAAATAGCCGGTATTTTTGCCAATCTGCTCTCCCAAACAAGTGCGTATCGCTCTTTGATCGTTGCTCCGGCGTTTTTAATTCGAAGGACATTGTTTTGTAGCAGTAGACACGAAGGGGTGATAAAAGAGGTCTTGCTTTCGATCTTCTTTCTTTAGTGCAATCTGGTGATATCCTGAGTAGCAATCAAGAACGATAATAGAGCGATCTGCTTTTGTAGAGTCCACTATTTGGTCGATCCTTGGTAGCGAAGGGATCTTTTGGGCAATGCTTATTCAGTGCATGTAGTCTACACACAATCGCCCGATCTGAGGTGTTCTTCTTCTGACGAGAACCGGGTTGGCTAGCCAATCGGGGATGTAGGATTTCTCGATGAATCTGGCTGCCCGAGTAGTTTTGCGATCTCCTTTTTGACGGCCTCCTTCTTTTACGGTGAGAACCTCCTTAGTCTTTGCTTGATGGGTTTGGATCCCATATTGATGTCAATTCTGTGCTCAGCCCAATTCTGTGCTCAGCCAGCTCCCTTGGTACGCCAGGCATGTCTGCTGGTTTCCAGGCAAATATATCTTTGTGTTGCCTTAGAAAGCTGGTGAGCGCGAGTTCCTATTTTAGAGATAGGTGGGCGCTGATGATCGCCGTCTTGGATGGATCGCCTGTCTGCAGATCAATGTGCTTGGCGTCGGCTTCTTACGGTGGAATCGGTGCTTGCTTCTTGGCCGATATCTCGAGCTCTTACGGATTCGTATCCTCTGCCATCGATTGAGTTCTTTTTTCTTCAAGAGCTCTCTGTTTTGTTTGCGATTTCCACGGCTTGTACGTCACACTCGAAAGCTTTCTTGAGGTCTCCTTTGATCGAAAGGACCCCAAAAGGTGCCGACATCTTTAGTAGAAGATACGGGTAGTGTGGAATAGCCATGAATTTTGCAATAGCGAGGTCTTCCCATAATGGCGTGGTATGGTGACTCGAGATCTGCCGCCGAACTTGATGTACTCCGTCCGGTAATTTGATGGAGATCCGAATGTGACTGGCAAGGTGACTTGTCCAACTGGTATGGTCGCTCGTCCGGTACTATTCTATAGAAGGGAGTGCTTGAAGGAGCGATTAGTCCTGAGAGGTCTAGTCCCATCTTGTCCGGTGTTTTACGAGAATATGATGTTCAACCCAAAGCTCCTCGGTCGATCAATACTTTGGTAACGGTTACTCCGGCTATCGTGGGTTCCGGTACCGGAGGGTATAGTCCGGCGTTACCCACACTTGTCCATTGATCCTCCCCCGGTGGCCCGAATCGGGTGTTGGGACCAATTGAGGTAGTGTGGAATCTACGGGTTACTGGCGCCATGATTGATCGAGTGCCGGCTTGTCTTGTCTCTTGCTCTTTGAACCGGGTACTCGGAGAATATGACGTTCAAGGATCTCGTTGCTTTCTCTCGAAATTCCTGTCTTTGGCTCTTCAATGGCTTCTTCTCTGTTTTCTTGATTGTTTCCCTTCGAGCGAGCTGTTTCCTCCCTTGTACTTTTTCTAGAAAGTGATACAGGTTCGAGGCGTGTCGCGGAGCTCAGGGGTGGTAGATGCGGGGTAGGTCTTCTAGCTTGATATTGCTACATTCTGTCGCCATTGTTGTTGTTGTTGAACCTCTGTTTGTAAGGTTTCTTCGATTTCTCCGCCATTGCGACGGTATTGCTGGTCCCTCGCTTCTTCTCTTTGTTGAGGTTGTTACGATCTTTCTTCGGGGCTTCGGAGTTCTTTCTTTGCGGAAGCGGTCTCGGGTTCTTCCTTCAGCTCAGATCATCTTCTCAACGATAAGCTTGAACTGCTCATTTGTCCTCGGGTTGTCCTTGTAGAAATCGAGAACTGCCATCTTGAGAAAAATCCCGTTTCTGAAGGCGTCTATGACTTCCCTTTCGGTGATATCATGTACCCAGGATCTCATCTCCCCAAATCTTCGGTAGTAATCTCTCGAGGATTCTCACGGGCTTACGCTTGAGGCTTTTATTTCGGCTGAGTAATAGGGTGGGTGATGATTCTGCGAAGTTGCTCTGAGCGCTCGTAGGTCTTCCCGTGTCGGATTGAGCCCTCTTCAATCTTGTCAAACCATTGGAGCGGTAGAGCCTCTAGGGACATGGGAAAGAAGGCGGCTTTTCGTCATCATCTCCTCCGGCCCGCTCAATGAATTGTGAGTAGACTCACGAGCCATTGTGCGGGTTACGTTTTCCCATCGTATTTGGAGTGGTTTGAAGGCTTAAACTTTGGGGGTAGCTTGACCTCCTGCAATCTTTCCGTGAAGCAAGGGAACTGTCGTAGCTTTCCCGTTGTTCTCTCTTCAAATCCTCCCGAGGTTCTTCCTCCTCTTGGATGAGTTCGATAGGTCGATATGTTGATTCCGCGACTTCTTCTCGTCGGCTTGGTCTTGGGCGCGGGGGTCTCCCTCGGGGTCTCTCAGTGCTTTGTCTACCATCCCTCGGGGTGGCTTTGGAGTTGTTGGAACCCTGGCCTTCCCAGCCTCTCAAAGACGTTTGATCGACTTCTTGGGCGTGAGAGCCGTTTGCCTTTGACTGCGGCGTTCGGGATCTCTTTCCCTTGATAGCCTTTTTGCAATGCCTCCTTGATGAGTTTTCCTCGTCACTTAGGTCGGCGAATGTCTTGGCGGTCAATCAACCCTTGTAGTCTTTCCCGGGTTGCTCATTGATCGTCTTGGCTTCTCTTTCAGATTTTAGCATCTCGTATTCTTGCGGATCGGCTTGATATTTGTTCGGGGCTTGCATGCGTGAGTTTGCCGGATTCGGCGTCTCCCGCCCGGCTTGTTCCTTTTCGGCCTTTCTTGACATTGGTGTTCTCCTTCGTCTTCAAGGGTTGTTTCGTCGCACAGATGTTGGACAGGCCTTCGTCGATGGATCGATGTCCAGGGCTTCCTCGGGTAAAGTGGGGTCTGAAATGTAGCCACCATAAAGACTTCCTTAGCGGTTTGTAGCTTTGGGCCGCCACTCCTTCCGTGCGGGATAGGCCTTATGATGTTGGTCCTCCTGTTTGTCCCGTTGCTTGACGATCGGCTTTGCGAGGGTTCTTGGCCGATGGATGATGCACTCCTCTGGGGTTCTTATCAATATGAGCCCTCTTTGCGCGCCCTCAAAGGAATCTCAATCTTCTCTTGAGTTGTCTTGGCGCTCCTTGAATACTGCGAGCGTTGCGTTGCGTAGTCTGTAGGAAACTCGAAAAGGTAATACGGGATCGGTGTCGGGGGTTATATTCAAATTCGCCTTCTTCCTCCAGGGTTGGAGTAG
The DNA here is from genome assembly GCA_015847255.1 of Hyparrhenia diplandra. NCBI lineage: Eukaryota > Viridiplantae > Streptophyta > Magnoliopsida > Poales > Poaceae > Hyparrhenia > Hyparrhenia diplandra. Next base: position 197,558 of record JADLZK010004141.1, on the reverse strand, counting down.
TTTTTAATGAAAAAAGTTTCGAGTTGGGTAGCTTCCCTTATCCAAGCCGGGTTGGAGTTGTACTTGAGTTGCTTCCTGAATGCGTACTCGAGCCACTGGTTGTCTACCTTCCCGAGTTGGTTTTTCGGGTTTGGGCCCTTCTAGTTGGTTCGAGCAAGCTTCGACTTTGTTCTCCGTCTTCGAGGCGGCTTCACCGTCGATTCTTGGAGCTTCTCGGCGAGTTAAGTTCTTCGGTCTTGGGTTCCTTGATGGTGCGGCCGAGTTTCGCCGTTGTCGTCGATCTCGCAAGCCCATGATCCAAGATGATCGTCCTTCGCCGATGTTCTCATGGCGTCGTGGTCCGCCGACTCTCTCGTGCTGAAATCGGCGAGAGCCCCTACCGCGCGCGCCGGTATCGATGTTTTCTGACCCAGACTGCCGCGGGGGTGAACCAGGCGGTTTGTTCGAACCTCGGCGAACTGGAGCCCGGCGGTTTGTTGCGCGGTGACATGGAGGCGGGGTTTTTATCTTGGTTCGGGCCCTCGATCAGGATCGGGTAAAGACCTTTACGTCCGGTCGGCGTGAGCTGTTTTTGATTGATGGGGTTAGTAGAGAATCGGCCGAGAAGCTTCTGGCCGCTTGGTCGTAGCCAAGCTTGTGTTACGTATGTTTGTGCTCTCCTCTATGAGGTGTTCCTTGGCCGCCTTTTACTTATAGTCCAAGGGGCCAAGGAACTCCGCTACGATCCTAGTCGGATCTGAGAGAGGGGGTTGTCAGTAGAGGAACCGACACCCGAACTCTAAACAAGGTAATCGACTAGCGTTCTATCCTATTTACAACGAAGTCACCGTAGCTATGCTTCCATTGCCTTCGGGGGAGTTGTTTGTGGCCGCGAGCTAGGATAGAACCCCCGGAACAACTTCGGTAGAGTTCTTTGGTGATCCTATCCCCACGGTGCTAGGCACATATTATTGTCGTGAAACGGTGGCGGTGGCTATATGCAAGGCCGAAACCCTAGCAGCGACTAGTACAACAAAGGAGACTACATACGACGAGTTCATCCATGGCACGTGGGAAAAGATCAGCGGGGAGGAGACGTCAGCGCGGAAGAAAGAAGGCAGCATGGTGAAAATCCTGCGCGCTTTGACTCCATGCGTATATTTGCGTGCTTGGGAAGGTCTTTTGCCAATTGGGAAAAGATGAGAAGGCCGCATATATGATGTTTCATTGCACAAGACTTTCTCCATGTAGAAATAGGTAATTTCTATTCGAAGAGGAAGACCACTAATTTTTAGAATTTTGAATTAGAAACTGTTATAGATAATTTTTTCTTATTTTTTAAAAAATAAAGATGGACCGGGGAAGGGATATGCCAAACTCTAGGAGATTCTTAATACTAGTGTATATATATTCTCTATCCATTCTAAATTGTAATTTGTTATGACTTTTCTGGATTTATAAGGTTTACTAGACATAGTGCACTTTTAGATGCACAAAAAAAAGCTTTTACAACTTGGAATAGTTGGGGTAGAAAAAATATTAGCTTTGCAACCTGCGATATGGGCAGGATAGATGAATGAAGCAACATCTCTCGATGCACAATTTAATTGATGGTTTCACAGGCTAGTAGTCAAAAGAATTTTTATTGTTTTATATATGACCTTGAGATCATAAGTTGTCTGTCGCCCACATCAAACCAAATCCAACACACAAATCGAGTAATACAAGTCGACTCTCTAGAAGATTCTAGAATGTTCTGGGTACATAAACTAGTAGAAGGGAGGAGGAAGAAGAGAGAGGAAAAAAAGGGAATCTAGCCGCAGCTAGACTCGGACAAAGCTCGCCTCCGAGTTCATTCATTGGTCCTTCGACACCCTTGCAGTGATGGATGTTGTCCTTTTTATGTTGACTTGCTGTCTGGTCCTTTGTCTTCTCTTGGTCCAGGTCCAGTCCATGTCCCTTGATCATCCCAACCCACATTAACTCTAGTAGTATCATGACATAAGCCTTATTTGAAAATTTAACATGTTGATCTAATGGGGTTTTGTTCGAATTTCATAGCCCTCCATTGGTACAAATGTACAATGTACTCCATCCCTCCCAAAAGAATGCAATTCTAGAACAGTGTGATGTTCTAGTATATCAAATTTGACCCGATTATAAATATTTTTTTAAAAAATATTTATAATATCAAACAAATATCATAAGATCAATTACAAAATTGATTTGGAGTCATAAATGTAAATACTATTTACTAAAAACTTGGTCTAACGTGAAACACTTTAACTGACACTCAATCCGTAGTTGCATTTTTTTTGGGGGGACAGAGGTAGTACTATATCTTTCATCCTGTTGAAACCCAAATCTTTCCATCAATTCCATGCCATATCACTAATTTACCTATGTAGCATGTTATTTGATAAGATGAAATAAAATTGCCATGAAGCCTAAGAATAGCAATGGCCCAAACTGGCTTTTGCCACACCTTTTTCCAACTGCCCACTTGCTAAACAACAGAGGTAACCTTCATATTTGTTTATACTCCATCACCAATTTACCTATTGCACAGTCGAATGAGACATATGCTGAAGACATATTATAGATTCTCTGGTGTCCCCCATCTTTGTACGGCCTAAAAGCACAAGAGAAAAAAGCCCACGGCCACCCCAACGTGCACTTCTAAGGTTGTGTAGATCCACAAACTTTGCAATTCCCCATCACATCGGATCTTTTGCCTCATGCATGGAGCATCAAATGAATATAAACGAAATAAATAATTACATAGCTTTGATCTACCTTGTGAGACAAATTTTTTGAGCCAAGTTAGCTTATGATAGGACAACAATTATCACAAACAAACGAAAAGTGCTTCTGAGCCAAATTTCAGCTACAATGCCAATTTTAGGTGAACTAAGCACAGCTTAAATAAAAGAGACTATATTCGTAGGACCATTCATTGTTCCCTTTTTCCAGTGTGAACAGTTAAAGACATCCAGAGATAGAGAGCTGTAGCTCGTGACACTGTTGACCAGTCGGCCGGGCGGCGCCCGGCAGGTCGTTTGACGAGTATGGACACAGGTCACCCCGGCATTCGGGTACCCGAAACCGATCGGTTGGTTCTTCGGTTCCTTAGCTAATTCGGTTCTCGGAAAACTTCGAACCGATCGGTTCCTAGGAGAACCAGGAACCGAGCTAATTCGGTTTCGGGTAATTCGTTCGGTTTCGGTTCTAACCGAATGGAACCGAAATTTTGAACAGCTGCAAACATCCCATTCAATTCCAAATTTAGCAGCAATTTGCCTAATTTTGACACTTTAAGCATGGACATTTTAAAGAGCAATGAAACATATAACAATAGTACAAGTACACAAGTCTCTAGGAGACCAACAGCCAACAAGCAAGCACCGGAAGTTCTCAACTATGAATCTCGAAGTTATTTGCACAACAAATCCAAATCAGGCACAACAAATCCAAATCAGCCAACAAGCAATCGGCGTATCTGTTGCGGTGGGGGGAGAGATGATGGCGGCTGGTGCTGCAGCTCGAGTGGGGCGCCCGCGGGAGGGGATGACGGGCGGCGGGGCTGCAGGGCCGCGCTACCGGAGGGAGGGATGACGGCCGCCGGTGCTGCAGCTCGCGTCGGTTCTCGCCGGAAGGGATGACGGCCGGCATCACGCCGAGGGGAGGGGATGACCCGGCCGCCGACGCCGGGATTGACGGGCGCGTGGCGGGGGTCGGCGGCCGGCGGGTCGCGCGACACTTTCAAGCATAGCGTCAGCCGGGGCGGCGGGGCGAGCGTCTGAGGGGCGAGGTCGCGGTCGTCTTGGATTTCACTTGGGCCTTACACTAACAGACTTGCACAGTATTGGGCCTTACATGTATTTCGGTTCTTTTGGGTTAATTCGGGTAACGAGGCTGAAACCGAAATAACGGACTAATTCGGTTCCTGAAATCCTGGAACCGAATAGGAACGAACCCGATCGGTTCGGGTAGTTTCGTTCGGTTCTCGGATATTTCGGTTCGGTTCTCGGTTTTCGGTTTTTTGTGCCCAGAGTGAGACACAGGCGTGAATATTTCCCAATCGATGGCCACTGCCTCTGGTGAGCGACGTGAGAGCGATATGAGGCTAAACAGCCTTCAACTCTAGCTACTACTTGCTCCTGTCGTACTCTGCCCTGAGCTCGATGTGTTGCTCCTCTGATCTGGTGGTCCATGCATGAGCAAGGGAAGATAGTCAACCTATGTTGAGCCATCCAGTTCATGTGGGTCAGCTCCGAGGTTGACGCTGGGTTGAGTTTTGACCTTTGTCTCTTAGTTTGGGAATTGGGACCAATTCAAATAACAGGCCACAACACTGGCACACTGAGTCCTGGATCAGAGGATCTTCGAGCGACGACGGATGTGCTCATAATGTTTAAAGTAATAAAAAAATGGGAGGCAGTGATGTCATACCCACGAACAGTAGTGACCATTCGATGAAAAGATAATGACGTGCTACATCTAAGACAGATTTTTTTTAAAAGAAAAATGTGTTTTGGGGATTTAATATGTCGAAGATTAATATAATTCCTCCTTTTTCTTTGAAAAGATACTAATATTCTAACTTCAGTTCAGTGTAGTACTATATATATATATATATATACTTTGGTGACAATATACAATGTATAGATGCACTAGGGATTTGCACCGTTTCAACTTTTTATAGGACACCATAAGTATGATTTTCTAGAATCTTTCATGATTCCGCGGAAAAGACGATTTGCACTAATATTTTGTCAAAAGTATTTTTTTTTTTTTTTTTTTTTTTTTTGCGGGCAAAGAAGAAGTATATATATTAGGTTATAGCTGAGTACATCAAGCGTTACAAGCACTTTGGAATACACTAAGTATATCCGAACCTTATCTAAATTATACTCACATTTTGAATAACGACAAATCTCAACTCCAAACCTATATGACGGTTCATATAGATGACCGTGCATGCAAACTCTCGACAAATAGCCTCGAGAGAACACGCTCAGCGGACAGCCCGAGAACGGATGCCCAACGGACGGCGAACACTCTTGTAGGTGGAATTGAGAAACTTCTTTTTTTCGATGTCTTCCTTCTTCTTCTTTCTCCCATCGAAGAATAAAGAAGACTAATTTCAAACTAATTCTCACTTTGGTCCTTCATCGTGGCCAAATCTAGCCCGCGACAAAACGGAAAAGAGACCCGGAGAAAGTTATTCCATGCCAACGACATCATCTCCGCCTCGATGTCGCTGCCCCGAAACACAAATCTCCATGTCGTCATGCCGAGGAAGTTGTTGACGTTGATGTGTCGCCCTCATCTTCATCGGAGCCGTCATGGAGAACACGAAATCCAACCTGTCTCTTCGTCAGTCGGTGGGGAGGAGCAGGGAGGAGATAAATCCCAAAACCAAGAAACTTGGCGTGAAGAAATCTTAAACCTAGAATCAGTCTAGAGAAAAATTTATTAAATCGATGGATCCCCACTCCCTCCGACCTGGGCTAGCCGGAGGGGACCAACGGTGGTGGAAGGAGAGGAGACGCGGCGGCGGCGGCTCCCCTATCCCTACAAAGGGAGAGATGTGTAGTTACTTTTCTGAGAAGGGGATGGAAGCTTAGTCAAAAGTATTGTTAGTGCACTACAAGTTTGACGAAAGATAATCCAAATGCATGCATGCCAACCAATAAAATAAACATATAAATTTGGCGATCCGTGTTGCATATGAATCAATGCCGGTCAATATTATTAAGGTTCATGCACTTTGGAACATGACCAACTATTGGGGCAGCTATTGTGAAGAATTTGAAATAAATTGAGTTGATGATATATATGTAGATAGCTGGCAATTAGTATGTTCAAAATTGGTGGATGGCATGACTATTAGTAAAGAAATGACGTAAATAGTTAGGTTTCTTTTTTAGCGTATCTAAGTGGGAGGGTTTAAGTGAAAAAGGTCACCTATCTCCATTGACGTTGGATCGGATCTTGTGGTATTGATTGGAGTTCTCATGGTTTACATATCAAAAGCTGGTTTCCATAGCTTACGTTCATTTTTTTAATAAGAACATAAATAGTTAGTTGAGGATGATGTAAATGGTTTACATATTAAGATAGACTTCTAACGGTGAATAGCTTTATAAGAGATAATTTATCAGAAGATCAAAGAATAACAGAAATGTTGGTTTTGTCATACGTTGTCGCGCACATTGATAACACACACTCCATGCATTACATTCGCGGACCAACAAATGTAGCTCACGTGCATTCACCATTATTTATTTATTATATTCCATGTAGACATACAACAATATTGTGCATGGCCATCGTCTGGCTAAAACCCTGTAAACCCCAGCATTATTTATTTATGCACGCATGCATGGCATACACGTTTAGTACTACTCGTGTCCAATGCAATGCGCAGCCTTCGTTATTGAGCACCAAGCTAATTAGCCAGACAATTATTTATTTATTTATTTATTTATTTATTTATTAGTATGGCCATGACTTATATTTAGTTATATTGGTGTGTGTATGTATACTAGAGTGATATATGTGGGTTTATTTGCGCATTCCTCGTCGTATGCTCGCCTGCTTGATCAGAGACGTACGTGCACGTAGACGTACGCACGCCTCTCATTTGTACTTGGCGTCGTCGAGGAGGTCCTCAAGGACCTTGTCGTCCAGGTACTCCAGCTGGATCTTCTCACCGTCCCCAACGCGGCCCCTCCCCGCGCCCCGACGACGGGCGGCGGCGGGGGGCAGCAGACGACGACGCCCCGGCGGCCCTGTTGGTAGCCCCAGCGATCTCTCCGGGGAAGTTCAGCACGGCGGTGGCGCCACGCTGGGCGAACGCCGCCCGGTCGTACGCCCGCGCGGCCTCCTCGGCCGTGTCGAACGAGCCGAGCCAGACCCTAGCCCCACCGCGCTCCGGGTCGCGGATCTCGGCGGCAAACTTGCCCCACTGACGCCTCCGGACGCCGCGGTACTTGGTGCCGTCCGCCATGGATCCCGGCCGGCGGCTGCCCTCAGTGAGCTAGGCTGGCGTGTGGCAGCAGTGATCTACCGATCGAGCTGCACGCCGGTGAGCTAACTAGCAATCGAGTGCTCTGTGGCTCTATATGCATGTGTTGCGGGCTATTTATAGAGGGTATAGAAAAGTGTGATGAATCATTTTCAGTAGTGAAGACTGGTCGCCCGGTCAGGCCACACACTTGGTGATCCTCCATAAGAAAAGCCTAGGGGAGGGAGCCGCCGCCGCCTCCCTCTCGTTTCCACCACCGTTGGTCCCCTCCCTCCCTCCTACGGTTAGGGCGGAGATTGGAGAGAGTGGGGATCCATTGTTTTTAATAAGTTTTTCCCTCAGATTGAGTCTACATTTAGTATTTCTCCATGTCAAGTTTATTGGTGTTGGGGATCTATCTCCTCCTGCTCCTCCCGGCGATGGCGAAGAGACGAAGGGTTGGGCTGTGTTCTCCATGACGGCTCCGATGAAGATGAGGGCGACATCAACGTCAACAACTTCCTCGGCATGACAACTTGGAGATTTGTGTTTCCGGGCAGCGACATTGAGGCGGAGATGATGTCATTGCCATGGAATAATTTTCTCGGACTCTTCTTCGCTTTGTCATGGTTAGATCTGGCCACAATGGAGGACTAGGGAGAATAGTTTTCAGATCAGTCTTCTTTATTCTTCGGTGGCGAAAGAAGAAGAAGGAAGACATCGAAAAGAAGAAGTTCCTCAATTCCACCTACAGGGTGTTGGCTGTTAAATCGGGCATCCGTTCTCGGGCCGTTAAACTTAGCGTGTTCTCGTGCTGTTTGTCGAGAGTTTGCATGTGCGGTCATCTATATGAATTGTCATATAGGTTTGGAGTTGAGATTTGGTGTCATTCAAAGTGTGAGTACAATTTAGATAAGGATCTAGATATACTTAATGTATTCCAAAGTGCATGTAACATGTCGATGTACTCAATAATCTAATATATATTTCTTCTTTGTCCGCAAAAAAACGTCTAAAAGTGGCATACGCATATGTGTTTACGATAGCTACGGCGTACACCAACAACTATTTCCCACAACTATGTTTGGCAACACATATATTCTAAACTCTAATTATAAACCTTAACCCTAAATCTTAAACACTAAACTATAAACCCTAAACCCTAAACTCTAAACCGTGTACAACCTAAACATCATAAACACTAAGTCTTAAACTCTAAACCCTAAACACTAGAACCTAAACTTAACACTACACCATAAAAATACAGTGGGACCCTTGTGTGTCATAGGGATGAGGAGATAATACATGCCACAAAACTTGCGGCGTATACGAGTAGCATGTATGATAGCTACAGCGTATATACGTGTGTGGAAGCGCTCTGAGTTCAGACAGCCGGCAGAAAACAGAATGCTGATAAGTCCCCTAGCACGAAAAAATCAAGAGTCGGCTACGCTCAAAGGTACAAAATATTCATAGCTTGCTAAAATCACAGCTACGCACAGCCTCACTCTGCAGAAAGGCAACAAAAGAGAGAGAGATCGAGAGAGAGAATAATTGGTTCTTTGAAAGTTCAACTTCAACCTGGTCACTGAGATTCGCGCCACGGCATTGCATGAATCAGTGATATATTCCGCCTATATACTTCCTACTTAATTAGCATTATAAGAGTAAAAAAAGGTTGTATAATAAATTAAGTAGCTCATGTACTGTTAACGAAACAAGATAGAAATTAGAAACACACACCGGTCGGAAATGTGGTATGAAACACTGACACGGGTGAGTTGTGATTTATGTTTGTATGACATTCTAGTCTTTTCAACATAAAATGAAAAAGTAACTTTAGCAAGGCCCTACTCTATTTTCTGAGGCTGAGACAAAAAATTAATTCGTACTCCAAACAAGCCCCTAAATCTCTTCTCAAGCGAGAGGACCTCCCTACTTTTCTAGTCCAAATGAATTCACGAAAACTTACCCGATTCATGTCATCAAACTATCTAACAAATATCACCAACTTTCCTTTCTCGGAAAAAAAATCTAGCCTTTTTTTTTTTTTCGGACGGTGCACGGCTATACTACTAATTATCAGAGCGGCGAACCACAACTAGATTCAAATCGAACCGTAAATCCCACGGCTCCCACGTGACTTTCATTTCTTTTTAGAAACAATTGTTTCCGTAACTCTCTTTCTTAAGTCGCAAAATTAGAAAGTTACAAAGTTATACAGATAACTTATGTGCATAACGTTTACACGACTATTTATCACCACAACTCTCATCGATCATGACTTTTCAAATTTTCTTTCTTGAGAAAAAATGTCTTCAGAACTTTTTATTTTTGGAAAGTTATAAAATTATACTCATAACTTTTTACATGACAATTTATCACTACAACTTCTTGTGGTCATGCATAACTTTTTATGGAACAAATTATCACAAAAACTCCTCATCATAACTTTTTTGACTTCCCTTTTTTAGAAAACAAAATTTCCAAAATTTTTGCATTATGTTCATAACTTTTTAGAGACAAGTGATCATGACAACCTCTCGGTCTAAAGATAAGAAAATGGTTAGATTAATATGAAAATGTAAAGAAAATAACAAGAAAAAAAAAAAAAACAAAAGATAAATTGAAACAAGAAAAAAGTGAGAAAACCACTTGCGGATGAAACATCTCTAATTTAGATTTACAATAGAAAATACAAAGATATTGTGAAAAGATGTTGGATGCTCCGTCGACTTGTCTTTGTAGGGCCCACCATGTGATTATTATTGCTAAATAGGATCTTCTTCAATATGTAGCATTTGCACCCAAATACTCTAAAGTATGCAATGTTTGACTTTCTTCCATTCAAAAGCTCATATGGGGTTTTCTCCAACATTGGATGGCAATACAACCTATTGATGTAGTGGCATGCGGTGTTGATTGCTTCGGCTCAAAATGATTGACTCACATTGTATTCACTAAGCATAGATCTTGCCATTTCAATGAGAGTCCTATTCTTCCTTTCAACTAGCCCATTGGATTGAGGTGTGTATTTGGCCGAAAGTTGATGCATAATCCCATAATCATCACAAGGCTCATCAACTCTTGTGTTCTTGAACTCACTTCCATTATCACTTCTCACTTTCTTGACTATGATATCAAACTCATTGTGTACCCTTTGGAGAAATGTCTTCAAGATTGAATATGTGTCACTCTTGTCATTGAGAAAGAACACCCAAGTGAATCTTGTGTAATCATCCACAATTACAAACCCATACTTGTTGCTTCCAATGCTTGTGTATGTGGTTGGTCCAAATAGATCCGTGTGAATCAAATCAAATAATTTGCAAGTGCTCATGAAGCTCTTCTTAGGATGTGTATTTGCCACTTGCTTGACGGCTTGACATGCACTACATAGCTTGTCCTTCTCAAAATGAACATCTTTCAAGCCTCTAACAAGATCATGCTTCACTGGCTTGTTCAATTGTTTCATGTCCACATGACCAAACCTTCTATGCCAAAGCCAACTCATACTAGATTGAGAGATCAAGCATGTACTTATTTGAGTTTCACTAGCATCAAAATCCACAAGATAGAGATTCTCATATCTAAAGCCCTTGAATACCAAGCTTGAATCTTTTGCATCAATTATCTCAACAATATCAACACCAAAGTTGCATTTGTAACCAAGATCACAAAGTTGTGCCACCGATAGCAAATTGAAGTTCAATATATCAACTAGTGCCACATTTGAGATGCTCAAATCATTGGTTATTGCAATCTTGCCAAGACCCTTCACCTTGCCTTTGCTATTATTACCAAATGTAATAGGCTTGCCATTTTCTTCATGAGAGTCAATAGATTTGAACTTTCTTGCATCACCGGGTCATGTGTTGAGTGCACCCACTATCAAGTATCCAATGCATTCCTCCGGTCTTGTAATTCACCTGCAATCAAATCAATAAGATTTAGGTACCCATCTTTGCTTGGGTCCGTGGAGGTTAGCAACCAAGGCCTTTAGCACCCAGATAGCCTTCTTCTTTTTGGGCCAACAATTGGTGTACAAATGAACTTGGCCTTTACGCCCTTCTCACCCTTGGTAAGCATATAACAAGAATCAAAGCATATGGAAGATACATTGTTCTTTATCTTGTTATCGTACAATTTAGTGCATTTTTGCTCTTGATGCCCCACTTGCTTGCATCTATGGCAATAGAAACCATTGCTCTTCACAAAGCTAGGCTTTGGAGTAGCAAAGGCCTTCTTGCCTTTCTTGGGGGTATAGCCTAAGCCTTCCTTGTTAAGGGAAAACCTTTGACTACCCAAGCACTTTAGCAAGCGGGCATCCCCACCATATGCCTTACCCAAGGCGCGGGTGAGCTCATCCACCTCTCTCTTGAGAGTCTCATTCTCAACCACTAGTGATGCATCATCACTACTAGTAGAAGAAGAGTGGGTTGATGTGGATGTGGAAGGAATGGAAGGTGTCATAACTAGATGATTATAAAAATTTTCATCTATGATGTCACAAGTTATGGCAACTTCCTTCCTTGTGATTAAGCTAGCCTTATCATTCTTTTCTAGGAGCAAGGCATGGGCTTTTTGAAGCCTTGTATGTGCTAGCCCAAGTTCCCCATGGTCTTCCTTCAGACTCTCATGGGTGGCTTGTAACTCACTAAGCCCTTGTTTAAGAGTTTTTACACTCTTTCCTAAAGTCCTACATTCCTTGTCCTTAGTTTTAAGCATGATATGGGTTTGCTTAAGCATCTCAAGAAGATCTTCTCTAGTTGGTTCATAGTTTTCATCTTCATCATCACTATCATCATATTTTTACTTCACTATCACTAAGTTCATCATCATGGTCATTATGATATACCTTAGGGCCCTTGGCCATGAAGCATGAAGGAGATGAACCGAAGAGAGATGGCTTCTTATGATGGCCAATTGCACTCATTGCCTTGGCTTTGACTTGATTGTCTTCATCTTCATCGGAGGAGCCATCACTATCCCAAGAGCAAACAAAAGCATAATCATTGGTCTTATTGAATGTCATGGTCTTGTTCATCTTGTTTGTCTTGCCACTCTTGTATGCCTTTATTTTGTCTTTCTCTTTCTTGATTGGGCAATCGGCAATAACATAATAAGGGCTATCACACTCAAAGCACTTTCTTGGCTCTTCATTTCCCTTAGATGAATCATTTCTTCTTCTTGAGCCTTGTCCCATTCTCTTGTTTTTCAAGACCTCGCTAAATTTCCTCACAAACATAGCAAACTCTTGATCAACTTCATCTAGATCAATGTCTTTCTCAACTTCTTCTTGTGCCTTGGCCTTGCCCTTTTCCTTGGAGGAGGTGGCGGTCTTGAATGCCACAACCTTCTTGTTCTTATCATCTTTCTTCTCATCTTCACTTGCATCACATTGCTCATCGGTCAACACTTCACCAAGTACCTCACTAGGTGTCATGGTGTCCAATGCTCGTCTAAACAAAATCTTCCTCAACACACTAAACTTCTTGGGCAAGCATATCAAGAATTTGTGCCCAAAGTCACGATCCAATGTCTTCACACCCAATGCTTTGAGGTCATTGACTATCACTTGGAGCCTATGGAACATATCCGGGATGCTCTCATCTTTCTTCATCTTGAAGTTCTCAAACTCACTCTTGAGCATATAGAGCTTGGCACTCTTCACAACTTTTGAGCCCTCATAGATCTCACATAGCTTCTCCCACACTTCACTTGCTCTATCTAGATCCTTGATGCCCTCAAACACTTTGGCATCCATGCCGGCGTAGAGAGTGTTCAATGCCATTGTGTTGCATTGCTTATTGGCCTTGTCGGTGGGAATGAGGTTGGTGGTGTAGGATGACATAGTCCTTCTCGGTGACATGCCATACTTGGTCATTGATTGATCCCAGGTACATTCTCATGGTTCTCTTCCAATAATCAAAATTCTTGACTCTATCAAAGAAAGGAGGCTTTCCCCCAACATGGTTGAACACAACATGAGCCATACTTTGCAACGAAGGATGTTAAGCCTTGTAAAAACGGTGGCCACGTCTCTGATACCACTTGTAAGGTCCTAGTTGGCTAGAGGGGGGGTGAATAGCCTACTAAAATTTCTGCAAACACACTTAACAAACCGATTAGTATAACAAAAGGCGTAAATGCGGTTTGCACTAGCTCTAATGTCTTGCAAGCCTCCTAGTGACAATTCTAGATATATGCTATGATCTCTATGTCACACAAGTGCTATATCACTACTCTATCTAGTGAGCAATCCTAGAGATGCCTTATGCTATCAAGAACACTTACACAAGTATAAACTAGCTCTCTACACAAGGTGAACTAAGATCAGAAATGCAAGAGTGAGGAGCTTGTTATACCGACGTGTAGGGGCAATGAACCAATCACCGTGTGGAGAGAAATACAATCACAATCAATGGATGAAGCCAATCACCAATGAAGACAATGAACACGATGATTTGTTCACCCGGAGTTCTCTTGTGCACCGACAAGCTAGTCTCCGGTTGTGCCGACCAACGCAAGGATGGTGCTTGAGCTAGGCAGTGCACTTGCTAGCCCCAAAGCCACCACTCACAAGTGAGGTACCCAAGACACGAGCAATCCACTAGAGTTGCAATTCGTCGCTCCGATGGGGATGCACAAGAACCCCTCACAAATCAACCGGAGGTGGCCAAGAACAATCTCCAACTCTTGCCAACGCCTCCACCAAATCATGAAGCCGGCTAGGAGCGGTACTCTCCAAGAGTAACAAGAAATCCACCAGCAACAATGACCCTCAAGTGCCTCTAGATGCAACAAGCAATGCAATGCACTTGAATCACCACTCAATCTCTCAAGACTGTGCTCAAAGCAAGTGGGAGAGAGTGGGAGAGGTTTGGCTCAGCTCAAAGGGTGTTAGAATGGATTCAAATGACCAAGAGACCTCCCCATGGCTGACCAAACCCATATATATAGGCATCCCCATGAAATAGAGCCGTTGGGTTCAAACTCAGGATTTTAAATACGGGCGGGACGCCGCTAGGGCGCTCCCGCCGACGTGCGGCGCCGTTCAAACCAACTACGGCGGTGAGCCGTTATTAATGCCGTTGGGCGCCAGCCCCGGCGTGAAGCGTCGTACACGCCGCACCGCAGCGTCGCTATTGCCAATCCGGCGTTCACCACGCCACCGGACGTCGGGACCCGTTGAGCCCGCGTCCGGCGCCGCAGCACGCCGAGACGCGACCCCCGTCCGCGTTGTGTAAAAAGCACGTAGTCGCCGTTTTCACATTTCTTCAACTTTCGCCACTTGATTCATGTTCCCAACACGTCGAAGACCACCTCGAGCACATGTGTTAGCATTTTGAAAACATTTTCTCCAAGTGCGAAGTTATCTTTCTAGGTTACAATGCATGCATATGAATTTTGAACCTAGAGGCACATGAGGATCGATGCTCACGAGGTTTTTCCCTCTTAATAGTTCAACTATCGATCCTAAATTACTCACACCCTCTATGGTGTCTTGAGTGTAAAACAAAATGGCCCTATCAAATATACCTTTGCCTTGAGCCCATTTTGTTTCTCCACCTTGCTTTCCCAAGTCCATGCACTTGATCGTCTTTTTTGGATCAACACCATGTCATCCACCAAAATCATCATTTGCACCAAGACTTGAGTCGGACTCATCTCACACTAGGTCACACTTAAGCATAGAGATTAGTCCTAGGGTGTCATTAATTATCCAAAACCAATCTAGAGATCTTCACCATGGCAGGGACGTCGTCGGTGGTGGCTGAGATGACGTCGGAGGCGCGTACATCGAACAACATGGCCGCGTCTTTGCGGTGTTGCTACGAAGCGTGGCCACCCGGTTCGTCGTGGATGTGGAGGTCGACGTTGTCGCTTGTCCGTGGCAGCTTGTTGTAAGGCCCGCCAAGTTTCTCCCAAATGTTGTTACAACCTCGCTCGTAGTCGCCAAAGATGGTGTGGAGCTTCTCCATGAACCCGATTGTCCATGCACCGGGGTGATGGTCATCCGGCGACCATCGGTGGTGGGAATCGCCCCGATCTCCGGATACCAGTATCACAAATTGGTTAGATTGAGCAAAAGCAGACACGCCGGCGGCGGGTTCCGGCGGCGGCGGCGGCGTAGGTGGCGATCGGCGGCGTGATGGTTGTGGTGACGACAATCGGTGCCGTGATGACGTGAGGGTGACGGTGAACAGCGGGTAGGAGGAGGCGACGATGATGACGCATACCAGCCCGGGTGGCGACGAGGGCGTTGGCGGCGCTGGAGCCGCGTGGCGCTGGGCGGTAGCGCCCGCCTTTGGGCGGCATGACGGCGGTGTGGCGGCGCGGCGTCTCGGCGGGGGCGGGGCGCACGTCTTGCGCGAGGAGAAAGGGATCCTAGGGCCGAGAGTGAAGCCGTTTGGTGTTACCCCTTTATTTTTCTTCTTAAGATTCAATCGATTGCATCTCCCATGTATTTATAGTACTTTGGGAAGATTTGTATCTAAAGAAATCCCCGATTTGATTTTCTATTTTATTCCTATTTTATTTTCTAAATATTTATTACTTAATTGCAAAGCGGTATAACAATGACGTGTTCACGGCGGGCGACGGCGGCGACCGGCCGCCGGCGGCGTCTTGGCGCATTGGGGCCTAGGGCCCTAGACGGCGGCGTTGACCCCTTCAATTTGGCACATGACGTAAGGAGTCACAAAACTTTATGAAAGTATTTCTTATTTGCCCGTGTGCATGGAAGGCGACAAGCATAGCAAATTGTTAATATATTTTTATTAAAGATGAAGTCATTTCTTCTAGTCCAGATATTCCATGCCAAAGAATGATGTTTTCCACTAAAAAAACACTTCAAAGGCTTGAAGTCTGTTTAGCTGATGTCTGAATGTGCGGCGTTATCTAAAGCATGACCTATAGATCAACTGAAGCCCAACAAGCTGTGGAAGAAGTGCAATGTATGAAAAGATACTCATATGAGTGGCTTAATTGTTGATTGACCGCAAGGGACATACTATGTTGCATTGTCAAATCGGTATTCTTCATCCGAAGAATGCCTCATTGTGTTTAAACAATTGATCTTTCATGAGCAGCCAAAAAACACTTTATGATTTTTAGGTCCGCTCGCGTCGCCTACCCGCTCGGGCGACTTCGGGCGGACGCCCTAGCCACCGCCGCCGCCCCGCTCCCACCTCCTCCCTTCCCCGCCGCCGCCCGGGACCCCTGCCGGAAGCCCGCGGCGGGCTCCCGGGACGGGCGGCGGCGGCGGGCTCTTCTTCGCCTTGGAGCAGGTCGCGAGCTCGTCGCTGGAGCTTGCTCGTCGCCGCTCTCCTCTTTCCCCGCCAAAGTCTCCCCGGCCGTCGTTGCGGCCGGATCCATGCCCCACGAGTCGGGATCCGGTGCCCCCGCCTGGATCCGCCTCCTCCACGGGCGACGGGGGTGGCAGCCGAGCTCGGCTCAGCGTCTTTGGGTCGTCCTCGGGGCGGTCGAAAGCACGAGGCGGCGGGTGGGCCACCAGGCCGCGGGCGCGCGGATGATGGCGCATCGCGGCGCCGGGCGTCGATCTCGGCGTTGGGCGCGACGCCAAGCGCCGCGCCGACGGCGCGCTGTCGCGGCGTGGTTCGCTCCGACTTGTTCGTGATGTCCGCCGTTAGTGTAAATGCGGCCCGGTGTGACGGCGCCCGCTTCCCCCTCGGGGCGAGGGGTTGCTCCGTGTGGTGCGCCCCGCGCGGTCCCCATCGGCTACGCCGGTCAACCTCGACCTCCGGGCTCGGGCGGTCGCTGCAAGCCGTGATGCTTGCGGAGCCGGGCGCGACCGCGGTGGCGGCCGGGCATGGCGGCTAAAAGCTCAAGGCTGCCGGCAGCGACCTGACATCCCCGCCCTGCCGCGGCCGGGCACGACCCCCACTGCAATGTTGCGCGCGGAAGCCGGCACCGACGATGGCAGCGAAGATGGGGCGGGGCGTGCGGTTCGGGCCGCGGCAGCCGGGCGGCGGGCAACGCGTGCGGTTTCGTCTCCGCGGGGTTGTGAGCGCGCGATGTTTGGCCGCGGGCTTGCCGGGGCGGCGGGCGACGCGTCTCTACTACCCCGTCCTCCTCGGCTTCACCTGTCCTCCGGCGCCGGCGAGGTTTGGCTTCGGTCTCTTAATCGATGAACTTGGGTCCAAGTTTGGGAACCTTGGCGAAAGCCGTGCAAGACCCCGGTTTGCGATTGATGACGACGCCTTTGGCGCCCGTTCACCTCCTTGGGGGCATCAATTTTTCCCAGCTTTATGACCGTAGTTCCGTCGATCTCCTCCCGCGAAAGCCTTGCTCTAGTTCTCTAGAGCCAGTGGCGGCGACGTCGTTGACGCCGTGTCCCTCTTGAGGGCGCCACTGTGGAAGAGTAGAGCCCATCTCGTGTCGTGGTCCTGTTCTCTCCCGTGTGCTCTCTCCCCCTGTTGTTGTCGCCCTTCTTGTGAAAGTCTGGCCACGGTTGTTTGGCGTCGCCGACGTCGTTGAGCGACCCCTGTTGGCGCCTCTGCTCCGTCGTCAGTCTCCTTGGCGGTGCCAGAATATCTAATGCCGGGTGGTGTTTCCACCGCTGCTGCCACTCCCCACCACATCCTCCCCGTGGCCGGCGTTGGGTGGTGGCAAGTGGGCCCGGATGTGCTGGAGGATGCCGCCACCAGTTTGTTGGGAGGTCGTCGTGTCTGCTGATCCTTCGCCATGGTGAAAGCGGCGAGTATGCTGCTCGGCGGGGGCGCAAATCGGCGCCTAAGGCGTCTTGTGGCCTTGACTAGGTTTCTCACTTTGGGCTGAGTTTTTCTCCTTCTTTTGTTTGTATCTGTGGCTAGCCACCCCTCTCTCCAATGCTGGAGAGCTTGTTGTTGTCGCTGTTGTATTTTTCTCTAGTGGATAGGCCACAATCTTGCCCTTGTGCTGGGGCTGTTGTGTTTTGTGTTTTTGTGGATTAGGCCACAATCTCGCCTCTGTGCTGAGGCCGTTGTATGTTGTTCGGTTTTAGTCCGGTTTTTCACAATTAACTGGACAGGGTATGGCCTCGTTTTCCTTAAAAACGAGGTTATCAGCCATTTTAGGGCACTTGAATATATTCAGGTGGGGAGCGCCTCCCCCCGGTGAAACTTCAAAAAAAAAAAAAAACACTTTATGCTATCTAGCTTAAAAGATGGTGGAACTTCGAGGAGGAGAACATGCAGCCGCTGTGACTGATCTTATTCTCGGTAAGAGCGACCTTCCGATGTCCTATAGCTAGCTACACGCCTACACCCAAACCAAAGGTAACTTTTTTTCTGGCGAATATTGGAAAAGGGCGGTGCAAAATCATAAACGTCTATTTGGTTTGTCCTCTGTAGAATTACAGTGAGTTAGATCGAGTGGCTTGCTCGTCGCCTCGCTAAAAAGTCGGGGCGGCGAGTTGACGTTCTGGTGCGTGTATGCATCTTTACTCGCCAAACTAAAGTTGCGAGCGAGGTGCATGGATGTCCAGAGTGCTAGTAGAGTCTCGAGGCATGATCTGGACGTTGAAAACGTTCTTTGCTGAGAGACATGACCTGACGCTGCTGAAATCGCAGTGTGAGCCGGCCGCTGCAATGCCATTCCATCCGATCTCTGATGACGAAGATTCAGCGGGAGTCCAGCCACACATGCATGGTCGTCTGACTCCACTAGTCGTTGGTAGGTACTGCAACTTTTGTGCTACTCGATCGCCACTGCTCCTCTGTCTCCGTGGGTTCGTCGTTTTTGACTTTTAAACTTCATGTTTGACCATCCGTCTTATTCAAAATATTTATGCAAATCATAAAAAATAAATTAATCAATATTCAAGTATCTTCATTGATAAAATAAGTCGTAACAAAATAAATTATATTTGTTTAAAAAAATTGAATAAGACGAAACATCGAAGAAGATGACACGGAATGCAGGGTGACAAACTTCGGTAGGGACGGAGGGAGTACCTCTACAATGGTTCAGGCAATGTCAGTGTTGGACTTTCATCTTACCAAGGCATTGAAGCTGATAGGTCGTCTCCATTTGTTTTCAGAAAAGAATAGTTCTTTTGCAGGTCTCTTTATGGGCTACGTATTCAACCAATCAAGAGCAATCTCCAAGACAAATCAAGAAAAATACCATCCAATAGTTTAGCACCCAACTTAGCAATTTTAGCAACTTGCAAATCTACCACCTCCACGCGCATATATACACGCGCAAGGACTTGGCATCGCGAATCCTATTTGCTTGGCCGCATGTGCATGCTTTTATTGCTTGATGAGACCGACTGGGGAAAGCCTTGTGGACCTTCTTCTTTTCATTTTGCCAACTATTAAAAATGAGACCGACCGGGGAAAGCCTTGTGGACCTTCTTATTTTCATTTTGTCAAGTTCAAAATAGCAAACTATTAAAAATTTGATCCAACCCAAGAGAAACTGGGTGATTTTTTTTATTAAGAAGAAAATGATGAGCGTAAGTCCGTCCCGATGGGGATCGAATCTAAGAGGGGTTTCTTCCACACCTAGGATGCCGAGCCACCTGGGCTATCGCCCAGTCATCAAAAATAGCAAACTATTAGAGAGGAGGGGCTGTTTTTTAAAGTGTCATATAGTTTTCAGAGTTGACAAACTCTTGGAGATGCTTCCTTCATCCTACAAAAATGGCAAAGTTGCAAAAGGATAAAACATTGAAATCCAATGGCAGTAATTAAGATCTATACCTATTAGAAGATATAAACATATCCCCACGCTCTAGTTGCAAATTACACAACCATTAATCATCCTCATCTCAAAGTCACCTTAAGCCAACTCCAGTCAGTTGCAAGAAATTCTTTGATTTGATGGAGTGAGTACACAGGTAGCCATCACTTACATTGGCGATACGAACAGATGGGACGACTTTTCCTCAACTGCTGTGCTGTGAGTGGGTGTGTTCTCATGATGGATGCAAATAGGCTCCACACGGTCGCCGGCGGCGGCATCGGTATTGGCCCAATTTTGGCCATACCATCGTAGGCTGCAGATGCAGATTCCAACGGTTCCAAGGTTTGGAATTGGATAGGCCGCCCTCGATCGAGCCATTAATTTGCTAGTGGCGCGCTGCCGGCACCACTTGCAGGAGGCCAGCGGAAAGGCGCCCGTGACTCTCCATCATCGGCTGAGCGTCGTTCGCGTCGCGGCGAAGACCTACGACGGCGACTTCATCGGGCGGCGACGGTTTACCGATCAGTTGTACGAGTGATCGACGTGTACAGGGACATGCAAACGTTCGTTGCTGGTGTAGACGCACACTCTTCGTGCGGCAGCGCAGCATCGGGCAGCAGTACTGTCGGGCAGACGAGAATATGTGTAATCGATTATGTATTTTTTTTCGATAAGTAAAAATTCCATCGAAACCAAAGCAAGTTACATCCTGAGCAATAAACTGCTAAAACTCCACATGCAAACATAATAAAATTGGCGCCGCCCGATTCGTCGTCGAACTCATCGCCGTTGTCTCCACCAGATTCGTCATGAGAGAACAAAAAGTCCAACCGACATCCGATAGATATCGTTGAAAAATTAAATCTCACTAGCCCATCGCCATAGTTGCATAGAACCACAAATGAGACAAAGGAAGGGCCGAGTACCTTATTCTCCATCAATGCCGATGTCTTCATCTTGCCATCACCGCCGAGGAACGACGTGCTCCATTACTCCATCGATGATCTTGACGCCGCTTTTACGCCGTGGGCCAATCTCTTCCATTGGATCTCCAGGGAAACCTTGAACCCTGAAGACTCGATCTACTAGGAAAAAACTTATTAAAACGATGGATCCCCACTCCCTTCAAACCCCGGCGTGATCTTTGGAGAAGGGAGGGGGACCAACAAAGGGTGGAAGGCGGAGTCGGCGGCGTGGGCAGAAGGTTTTTACCCGTAATGCGGCCACGCCTTTTAATCGATTATGTATCTAGGGTTGTGCAATTTTAGAATGCTACCCTCGCTCTCTATTCCAAATTATAAAATATTTTGGTATTTCTAGATACTTAGATATATGTTATGTCTTTATATGTATGTCCTCCTAAGACGCTTTGTAATATATAATGCATCCGTAATAGTCGAACGCCATATAATTTAAAACGGAGGGAGTACTCTACTAGCTTCAGTAAAAGATGTAATTCATGGTTTTGGTCTCACTACTTTTACATGATTGATAGTACTATATATAAGAAAACATATTCGATAATTTAATCTAATGATTCTTAATTAGAGCATCTCCAAGAGTTTTTCTAAAACTCACTATTTAAATTATCTTTTGGAGAGTCATTTGCGTAAAAGTCGTTTCTATATCTTTTCATTCTCCAACAACTTTTCTATATCTTTACAGAAAAAAAAATCAATCATACTCAACAGTTGTCGTGATCCTAGAGAAGAAACCAAAATTAATTATTGCCCCAAGAGTCGTGGTTAGCTTCATGGGCGTTAAAACAGCAGAGGAGACTGAACGTTAACAACTTTTGGATGAAACATCAACTTTTTTTACAGGTTGTACAACATGAATGAAGTATTGAAGTCTAACCACCACTGACCAAACTGATGCTACCAAAGTTATTACTTCGACGTTCAAAAATCTAAGAAGTGTTCTTAAGGCATAGAAGTCACCATTTTCCGCCCAGCCTATCGAAACTTAGATTAATTGCTAGATTAAGTGAAACACGTTATTCAAATTCTAAAGGTACTTCAGAAATTGAGAGACGTGTAATCTTTACATGAATGGAATCTCATAGCTAGATTTCCTAAACAAGCTTCCTTTTGCTCCTTAACCAACAAATATAAAGAGAGACACTATTAATAAGAGGGGAACACCAGGTTTTTTGTGCCAACACCGATATATAAGGCATTACAAAACACTAAAACCTCCTTGCAGAGACAAAGTGGTTAACTTTTCTTTGATCACAAAAGCAAAGTTGCATTGGAAGGCTAAAGAGAGACTTGTCTGCTCACAACATAAATGAATCCATTTTCACTCTTTTGATTTTCTCAAACGATTTTTTAGTTGGGTAGAAGAACCCTCAAACTATCAAAGACTTGCCCTCTGACATATCTTTAGGACTAGATGGATTTAATATAGACTTAATGAGAAAGTGTAGCCATGTTATATGTGAGGCCTTTTACAAAAACTTGCCTCAAGTATTGATCCATCTGACTTTATTAATCAGTTAAGATCCTCACAAAACTTCTTTTGGCAAATAGATTGCAAGAACTATGGAGGTCATACACAAATGGATATATAAAATCAGTTAAGATCCTTTGAGTACTTGCAAAAGAATTTTTTTCGAAAAGCGTGTCCATTGACACATATTTCATTAAGGGAAAATAGAGTTTTACACGACGCACGCATTAGCCAAAACAATTGGCCGCAACGCACGTAGGGCACCTCAGACAACAATCGCCGGCCGACACGACAGCGGGCGACAAAGTTGTACTTAAAGAGTAAACTATCGTCGGCGACGAGAGGAGAGAGAAGCGCCACGGCGACAGACAAAGATTCCCCGCAATTGCCGCCCTCCTCGGGGCGCATCATGGGGAAGAGCTCACGCAAATGTTGTCGCTTGCCGGGCGACACATCGCCGCCAGAGTACTTCGGAACCTCGCGACCAGCTCCGGTCCCGAGTGTCGACATCGTGTCGACCGGGCGGCCCTCGAGCTTGCCGAGCATGACCTTCAACGCCCGCCGCCCGGTTTGATCTCGCCAAGGCCGACGCGCGGCCCGGCGGGTGCCGCTGCTAAGGGTCCCTCTTCTTCTCTGATTCTCGACGAGCGGAGGAGGGGCCGGCCCGGTGAGGATGGGCTCGTCGAGTGGTAAGGTGATCGCCGACGGGAAAGTCCCGGGTCGGCATCATTAACCACGCCGGCGTCCTCCTCGAGGCTCCCGGCCCCACCGCGATCCGTCGAGGAGTAGAGGTGGTGGGCGTGGCCGGAGCGGAGTAGAGACCGGGGCGGGGGTGGGCTGTGGGAGGCCTGCCGTCGCTACGTCATCGGCAACGCATCGGCGCAGGCAGGGGATGAGTACTTGCAAAGAATGTATGCTAACATAAAATATATTGGAGTCCACAAAGAAACAACTCGCTTTGTCTTTCTTGAGGAAATATTGATTTGATGTGCACCTTTTTAACATGTGGTACACACGAACCTGGACCTATGACGACGAAAAGCAAGAAAAATACATTACGCGACATGCAAACCTTAGTAAAAGTAAAAAAGCAAAACAAAGTTAACATAGACGGGAATCCAGATATGATAGTGGTAAAAGGCACAAAAGTAAAAATGCATTACACAACATGCAAACTCACAAATGGTAAAAAACAAAAACAATTTATAACCTTGCACCCCTTTCTAACTGTACAAAAATAAAAATATATTATGCAACATACAAACATGGAACGGAGTTATGACGGTGGTAAAAATCAAATAAAAAACAAAAATGCAATACGCAACATGTAAACTCGCAATGGTAGAAAATAGAAAAAAAATATGACAACAAAAAAAAAAAAATTGTTTTGCCACATACAAACCTACAAGGAACTTATGGTAAGAAGCTAAACATCAAAATGATTACACAATATGCAAACTAGCAGCGGTAAATTTTTTTAAAAAATGCATTACACAATATGCAAACTTGCAACAGCATAAAGTAAAAAAAAAATTATAATGTTGAACATCTTTCTGAGATACAGAAATAAAAATTCAAAATGTATTATGCAATATACAAACATGCAACAGTAAAAAGAAAACAGAAATGGTTAAAAGGAAAAAACAGAAAAGAAATGCAAAAGGAAAAAACAGAAAAAAGAAATGCAAAAATGGTCCCGGCGGGGCTCGAACCCGCGACCTTCGGCTCATAAGACCAACGCTCTAACCAACTGAGCTACGGGACCTGTTTGAAAAAATTTAGTTACAGTTGGTATATGTTGTCTGTTGTTTACTACTGTGCTCTATTCGTTTTGATTCAGTAACAATTTATCCACGCCAGACGTTTTTTTTTTTTTTTTTTACAACATCCACGCCAGACGTTAACAACTGCAAGCGCCTGCTTGGCATTTCTGACACGGTAAAACAAAAACAAACTGGCATCGACAAGGACCAGTTGTAGTTTACTTGATGCGGTACTCGTAAATGTCAAGGTCAACTACATGTAGGACTACAAGTGGCAACTTATTTATGTACATGAACAGCCGCCTAATGTTCTCCCTAGTCAAGGTATCCATATCCACAACATCGCTCTTGTCAGTGTATATCCACAGGCTGCCGGGCTTCACCTCCTCCAGGCAGGCACGACAGAAGGGGCAGGACTTTGATTTCTCGTTCCTGTAATACAGAATGAATGAACTTTTGTTACAGCCCACCATTAGGATGGTCACTTATAATAGCTTCCACACAAATTTTGTTTTAGTGAATGATATGAATATGATAGATTGGGAACAGGGAACAGAAAAGGACAGATTTGTTATGCTTGATGATGATGCAGTCTTCCAGAGGACAAAATATCCAGTGGAAATTAAATATTGGCTTAAGAGAGTGGAAGATTATCTCTAGCAAAGCACAAAATATCCGGCAGAAGATAAACATCAGCACAGGAGGGCGAAGCTTATCCTGACTGAACAAAGAGATAAGCTGATTGGAAGAACCATTAACAGAGCATATCACATTTTATGAGACCACTTCATCTGCTAGATTGCTACTAACCAACTATACCTTGAATACTTTCTTTTGAAAAAAAACAACTATAACTTGAATCTTAAACCTCAAGGTGAACATAAATACAGTAGGGGTTTGCTGTTCTGACTAGAGTCGTCATGCAACCAAAATGAAAGTGATGTTTCAGCTATAAATGCTCCTTCTGGTACCAAGTTACCAACTTGGAAACAGACTACTGATTCGATAGCAGCTTCCTACTCTTTCCAAGCATAATAATGGCATTGTCATTGCAAGTTAGACAAACAGCTTTGTATCAAGAAATTGGGATTCTGTCAAATGAATAGAGATCTAGCGACAGAACATCTGACAAAAGGTTCCAAAGCGGTGACATATAACGAAATCGCTTCATTCATAAAAGGCAAGAGACTATTTTTTATAAACAAAAAAAAACAGCAGTTCATAAAGAAGTATAATTTCACAAAAAAGTAAAAACAAATTTGCCATGTTTCCCAATCCAGAGTTTCAAACAACATTCACTTGACTGTAGTTATGCTTCAGGACCCATGAGAACTACTTGACTGTAATTCTGCTTCAGAACCCATGGCAACTAGTACTTTGCCAACCATAAATTTGTGCAAATGTACTAATAATTTCAAAAGAATCAACATTCATGCATGTTTATGGATTCGGCTAATGATTTTAAGCTGGGAGACAAGAGCAAGAGGTATACCAATCCTCATAGCAGCGCATGCAGAGCGTGTGGGCGCAGTCGGGCAGCACGATCTTGCGGTTAATCTCGAGGCAGATCCCGCACTCGAGCTCCCTCTCCGTGTCCACCTCCGAGAGCTGCTCATCCCTGCTCCTGAATTTCTTCAGGCAGAGTATCCTCTGTTTCCTGTCGTCCAGCTCGGTGATGCCGCTCGGCAGCTGCAGCAGCGACGGGAAAATGACGCCTGCAATTGCGCTACGCCGTCAGAATCCACACTCAATTCTTCACGGATTGCTTGCTTGATGTCTGGGTTAATTACCGTAGAACTCCCTGATGCTGGCCTCCCTCTCCCAGTCAGGAAGCGCCGACGACGAGCCGTCCGCGTACACCTGTCGATCCAGAGAGAAAACGGCAACTCAGCAGGCAGCTCGCGGCGTGAAAAATCGAATCGAGCACGCTTGAGCCGGCGACGGATGATACCTTGTACAGCATAATCTTGAGGAGGCCGAGCGCGCCGGCGAGCTTGCAGTCGGTCCACTGCACGAGGAAATGCGCGACGGCGCTGTACGCCATCCGCATCTGGATGACCGAGCCGTCGTAGTCCCTCAGGAATTCCGACGCCCTGCTCGTTCGCAATTAATCAAAAAGAAACGGAAGCAAGCCATTCAGTGACCAAAACGTCGAAAAGCATCATAAAAAAAGATGCCGCCTTTAACTCGAGCAAGCAAGCAAAGGGGAGGAAACTCTGGTCCCTCCTTGGACTCACAGCTCATTGGCGTGATCGATGTCGGCCTGGAGGGCCTTGACGGAGTCCTGAAACTTGCGCATCGGCGCGTCCCACCGCCACCGGCGACCCCTCCTCCTTCTGCCTCGCTTCCCACCGCGTTGAGAGCTGAACCGCACGAACGGCACGACAAACAAACCCTGCCTAAACCTCGCCGCGTCGCGCCCTTCCCTGCCGCCCGGCGACTGGATTTTGGACCGGGGTGGATTGGATTGGATTGGAGACTGAACTGGAACGGCTTTCCTCTCCTGAGCTCGCTCGCGCTCCGGCCTGCCGGCCTGGATTGCCCGTATCGTATCCTTTTTCTAGCTCGCTGGATTGTTCTCGCCAAGTCCGAGTCCACCGAGAGACCCCCCCCCCCTTTGTTGTGGGGGCCGGGGGCACGAGAGCGACGACGAGGAACAGTGTCCTGGGTGGGCCCGCCCACGCGTCTCGGCACACGCAAGGGCTCCTCGCTCTGTCGCTGACATGTGAGGCCAAAAGAACCACGCGGTCCCCACCTGTCATGGAGGCAAGGCGACGTGGCGAGGCGGGTCCTCTTGCGGGCCCAACATGAAATATCCCGAAATAAATATCGGCCGGGGGTCGGATCGTCACGCGAAGATGGACTCACCCACGTCACCGACGCGCGGGGCCCGCCAGTGTCCAGGCCGACATGGCAAGTTCGCTGCCGGGATATTTATGACAGGCACAGCCATCGTCAACGGAACCAGTGGGCTGGCTCTGGCTCTGCTTTCCGTTCCGTGAGCGCTCGCCGCCGGTTTGGTTTCCTTCAGCTTTGAGGGGAGGGCCGGTGTGGGCCCGCCATGGCCTTATCCGGCCCTGGTGTGGGCCCTGGTGTGGTTCCATGACCCACTCCACCAAGGCTGGTTGGTTGGTGAATGGTGATGTCAGATGTGCTTAGGCGTTCTTCTTACCTTATCTCGAGTTTTGATTAATACATTATCGGATGGGGATGTCATATGGAGGTGTATTACTATCATTGATGCCTCTGTCCTCAACTACTAATGAATAAACGATTTTTCTCTTTTGGCAAGATTCTTTTTCACGATTCTGCCGTACCGAGTAGCTTAGTCTTTCTCTCGCAAATGTTTGTTTCCGCAGGCACCGGTGTTTTCTCACAAACACGCGTTTCTGTAGACAAACAAAAAGCGACGGGAGGAAAGATGTTGCTTTTGTTCTGTCCTAGAAACCGTACCATCAGAGTTTGACAGCTTGGGTGTTCGAAAGTTATTGTATGGAATTATATAGTCAAATCAATAAATTTGTTGTTACACACGCTTCTATAATACTAATTGATCTAATTACTTAAATACTCCTGCTTTTTTTCTTAGACCAATGCATGTTCGAGCCTTCCATGGTCGATGCGTACGGTTACAGTACATCACTTCACTTTCTGACCTCCCACTAGTTTTATCAAAGCTGCGAACAACCAAATGACCAGCAGTAAGACCGTCTCCAACAAAAAACACAAACCCAAAAAATGCGGTAAGAATAGTGCTTTTGGCTACCCAAAACATCCTCAAACGGGAACCCAAACACCTGCCCCATTTTAGGTACTACTCCAAAGGATACACAAAAAAAAATGCATCTCCTCTCTCCCCGGCTACGCAAATGTCCCCGGGTGCCCCCCTCGCCGCGATTACACGCCTCCGCCTCCCTTTCGATGTGATGAAGCCGGGCGAGCATCGAG
The DNA here is from genome assembly GCA_015847255.1 of Hyparrhenia diplandra. NCBI lineage: Eukaryota > Viridiplantae > Streptophyta > Magnoliopsida > Poales > Poaceae > Hyparrhenia > Hyparrhenia diplandra. The sequence continues at coordinate 169,709 of JADLZK010004141.1, read as the reverse complement.
CAAAGAACAACGCGACTCCTGCCGAATTTTAAACGCCCACCACGGCGGCGTTGATCGGCCGGGAGCTACCGCCGCAGCCTCCCTAGCGAGTGCGACTTAGGTGGCGAGTGGGAGACGGCGGGGACCTGCCCCCCTCCTCCACCGGAGGACGGCGACAACCGAAAGTGGCGGGTGGCGTCCCTACGAGCAAGGTGAGAAAGGCGAGGGCACGGAGGAAGTTGCTAGGGTTGAGGACGACGACACGGGCGGGGAAGCGATAGTAATATAGGTACGAACTACTGGGGAACAGTGGTTTTGGAGGTTGGTGAGACATGCGAGATCGTTCGTTGTCTGGTGGCAAATGGTCAAATGGACCTTGCCTAAGTGCTGGTTTAGTTGCACATGAGACATACGTCGATTCTAAATCTAAACTACCAAAATTTCCGAAATATTTCAACCTTGTCGATGCCCCTCAAGCACAAAAAGTACAAAACCTCCTCGAGAAAAGACAAAGGTACAAAAAACCTGTGCGCCGTAGTTCCAAGCTAGCTTTGCCCCCGGTTTTGGTACCATAATCTTCCAAAAACAAATTCTTATACTATGTTGTAGCGGTGTTGAGGTCAAAGTCTATAATACGTCATCATTACATCCACTATGTCCATAAAGAATTCCATGTGTTCATTTACCGGTCGATTTGTCCATTGTTGTGTGTTAACTTACTTAATTAAAGGCATGCTTAGACCCCCGCAAGGATGGTTTCCATAAGTCGATGACTCAAAAAAACAAGCATTTATAATTCATGTCTTTTTTTGGTTGTATATCCCTCCGTCCCAAAAAGAACGTTGTTTTAGGTTTTTCATCCATCATGTTTGATCATCCATTTTATTAAAAAAAAAAACTTTTATAAATACTCCTCTCGTCCCAAAACAAACGCAATTTTTTGACTTTTTAGAAACTATGTTTTTGACCACTTGTCTTATTCAAAAATTTTATTTAAATTATAAAACAAATTAAATGTTATTAAAATATCGCTTGTGATATAGTAAGTCATAACAAAGGTGATAATATTTGTAGAAAAAGTTAAATAAGACGAACGGTCAAACACGCTTTTGTAAAAGTTAAAAAATTGTGTTTATTTTAGGATGGAGGGAGTATCATTTATTTTTTTACTACTTATTTATCATTAAAGATACTTTACTATTGATTTATTGATTTATAATTGATACAAAATTCTTGAATAAGACAAAGCGGTCAAACACGATGTCTAAAAAGTAAAAAGCCACGTTCTTTTGGACGGAGGGAATAAGCTCAAGAAAGGTGTGAGCCCACGCAGAAAAGGGTGGCTAATAAGTTTTAAGTACGGTTGAACTAACTTATTGCTTATAAGCAAAGTGAGTGACTTATAAGTTGGTGGTGTTTGATAAAATAAGTTATTTATTTTACTTTTTTTATAACTTATAAATAGGTGACTTATTTGGAACCAAATATGCCCTTAGTTGCTAATCACATATTACCACAATTCATAGAGGTAAAGAGACAACGACAAAAGAGTAGCGAATAAATTGAACACCACAATTGTCACAAAGTTGAAACCGTGACATGCTTAGGGCCTCTTTGGTTGGAGAGATTAGGGACTAGAGACTAATAGGGACTAAAAATTACTCCCTAGCCCCTTCCAAAAGTCTATTAGATTAGGGACTAATAGGGACTAAAACTTAGTCCATAGTCCTCATTTTTGCTAATTTAGAGACTAAATGAGACTAAAAATTAGTCCCTAGTCCCTAATCTCTTGGGAACCAAACATGCCTTTAGTTTGTGGGCGTGATCCAAAGAATTTTTTTTGAACAAGATCCAAAAGAATTCTCTCTACTTGCAGTAGCTGAACAAATAATGGATCATAATTAAATTGAAAAGGAAATCTCAGCAAGTTCTCTAATACTACAGTGTACAGACGGGCAATTGGCTACCGCTCCTAACAAATACATGTTGATGTTGGAAATAACAAAGAATTCAAGAACGCGATAATTAATTCCGACAATAAGAAAAGATCTACAACATGTATCGGGAATATATGATTCATCACTAGCACAACGAAACTAGACAAACGCCGGTAATCTAGTGCTAGCAACATCAAGAACAAGAGGACGAACGTAAGGGAGAAGATCGACATTCTTACGTTAGTTGGTTGTCGGCGCTAGCAACAAGAAAGTAGACGGGCGCACCCGATGATGGAGATCCGACGTAGAGGAAGAAGACGCCCAAATGAAAGCGCGACGACGGGCTTTCCCCCAAACCTAATACGCCCCTACCCCATGCAGGGACACGAGGAGACGTGAGGCTTCGGAGTTCGCTCTCCCGACGACGATGGCACGTCGGGCGACGGGATGGGGAAGACGGCGGCATCGCAGACGATGGTACCGGAAGAGAATGATTTCTCGTAGTCGTGGACGACGCCTCGCCCCTCTATTTATACACGCAACGCAGCAGCTAATAAGGCAAGTAATTGGCCGCGTCAATCACAAAGATTAAGGCAATAGAGCAATCGTTAGGGTTATTGCCATAATACGAGAATAATTGATTTCCTAAATGGACCTTCCCAATAGGACAAATAGCAATTTTCTCCATGCATGCAAAAATTTCGAGTAGCAAAAGGAAGCCGCGCACCCACAAGCACGAGGGCGAAGAATGGCAGACCATTCACACGCATGTCGTGTGCTCGCGCTTTAGCCAGCCACGCCCGCCCCCCCCGGTACCAAGATCTCTAGTTTGGTTTTGGCTAATTAGTGACACCTAAGGACTAATCTCTAGATGCTAAGTGTTTGACTAGATTGGAGATTGGTCGTGCCGGAGTTGGTGCATTGTGATCATGGAGGATGGATCGAGGTGATCCAAAAGTGGATCAAGCATGCAACTCGGTGGAGTTTCGGAGATCAAAGGTCCCAAGGCAAAGGTATAACCATAGGGCTTTTGATTTCACACTCAAGACACCATAGAGGGTGTGAGTGGTTATAGGATCGATAAGCCGTACTATAAAGAGGGGAAACTTATCGTACATATCGGTCCTCATGTGCCTTTAGGTTCAAAGTTCATATGCATGCATTCTAACCTAAAGAGCTAACTCCGCACTTGGTGAAAAATGGTTTCAAAATGCTAACACATGGTGTCGAGGTGTTCTTCGACGTGCTCGGCAACAAGAATCAAGTGGCGGAAGCCCGGTTTGGAGCAAAGGCGAAGGAACGACGACGAAACGACATTTTATTTTTCGCGTGGCCGGGGCCTGACCGACGCACGGACCGAAGCGGCCAAAGTGACCGGACGCACCGGTCGGGTAAGTCCGGCCGAATAACGAAAAGGGTGTAAACCGGGTTCGCCCTCGGGCCGATCGGACGCATCGACGGATGCTTCGGTGCTGACCGGAAGCATGACGGACGCTACGACGGACCCGGCCGAGACAGGCAAATTCACCGTTCGGGGTTGTCGGTTGTGACCGGACCCACCGACCGGACTCACCGGTGAGTCCGGCCGTCTTGTCCGGCCGCCCGCAAAAACGTGGTTTTCTCCCCAACGGCCACATTTCGGTGTAAGGGGTATTTATACCCCCTTGGCTGCCTCTTGCTCTCTCTCTTGGTCATTTGAATCACTTCTAACATCTTTGAGCAAGCAAGCAAGCCTCCCTCCTCTCTCATTCTTGATTTGAGCTTCATTCTTGAAAGAAGAGTTGATCCTAGTGCATTGCATCGAAGTTCTTGCATCTAGAGGCACGTGGGGATCATTGTGAGCCGCTTGGTTTCTTGTTTCTCTTGGAGACACCGCTCCTAGCCGGCTTGGAGGATTGGTGGAGTTGTTGGCAAGAAGAGGTGATTGTTTTCTTGGCCACCTCCTGGTTGATTTGTGAGAGGATTACGCACTCCTCGTCGGAAGACAAAGTGCAAGGAATACATTGCTCGTGTCTTGGGTACCACACTTGTTGAGTGGTGTGTTGAGGGGCTAGCAAGGGCACCGCCAGCTCAAACACCATCCTTGTGTTGGCACAAGACAACCGGAGACTAGCTTGTCGGTGTACAAGTGAACTCGGTGAACAAATCGACTTGTTCATTGTCTCGGTGTGTGGATCATCACCTTCGTGTGATTGATAGCTTTTTTCTTCCTCCCGGTGATTGGTTGACATCCTCTACACGTCGGTATAACAAGCTTCTCACTCTTGCATTACTTTCCTAGTTTACCGTGAGTAGAGAGCTAGCACTTGCTTTGTGTAGTTGTTCTTGCTAGCATAAGGACCATATTAGGATTGCTCATTAGCTAGAGTAGTGACATAGACTTTGTGTGGATTAGAGATCATAGATATATTTAGTCTTGTCACTAGAAGGCTTGTAAGACCACTAGAGCTAGTGCAAACCGCTTTACGCCGTGTTTTATACTAATCGGTTTGTTTAGTTGAGTTTGTAGAAAATTTTTATAGGCTATTCACCCCCTCTAGCCATCTAGGACCTTACACCGGCCCGGTGAAGATCTCTAGTTTGGTTTTGGCTAATTAGTGACACCTAAGGACTAATCTCTCAATGCTAAGTGTTTGACATGATTGGAGATTGGTCGTGCCGGAGTTGGTGCATGGTGATCATGGAGAGTGGATCGAGGTGATCCAAAAAGTTTGATCAAGCATGCAACTCGGTGGACTTTGGAGATCAAAGGTCCCAAGGCAAAGGTATAACCATAGGGCTTTTGATTTCACACCCAAGACACCATAGAGGGTGTGGGTGATTATAGGATCGATAAGCCGCACTATAAAGAGGGGAAAACTTTTCGCATATCGATCCTCACGTGCCTTTAGGTTCAAGTCTCATATGCATGCATTCTAACCTAAAGTGCTAACTCCGTCCTTGGTGGAAATGGTTTCGAAAATGCTAACACATGGTGTCGAGGTGTTCTTCGGCGTGTCGGCAACAAGAAACAAGTGACGGAAGTCGGCTTGGAGCAAAGGCGAAGGAACGACGACGAAACGACGGATTTTCGCAGCCTCGGGCGTGACCGGACGCGACGCAATGTGACCGACGCCCCGTGAATGCGCCCGGCGAGAGCATGTTTCCGTGGTCGGGCGTCGACGGGTGACCGGACGCGATCGACCGGAAGCATCCGGTGCTAACCGACGCGATCGATCGGATGCGCCGACGGACGCGACGCGCGGCGGGGGGTCACGGTCGGTTCGGCTTGTCGGTTAGACCGACCCACCGACCGGACTCACCGATGAGTCCGGCCAAGGCCCCGGCCAAAGCCGCTAAAAGTGTGGTTTTCACCCTTTCCACCACATTTCGTGGTGTGGCCTATATATACCCATTTGGCTGCCCCTTGCTCTCCCTCTTGGTCATTTTGAATCACTCCTAACATCTTTTGAGCAAGCAAGCAAGCCTCCCTCCTCCCTCATTCTTGATTTGAGCTTCATTCTTAAGAGAAGAGTTGATCCTAGTGCATTGCATCGAAGTTCTTGCATCTAGAGGCACTTGGGGATCGTTGTGAGACGGTGGATTTCCCATTTCTCTTGGAGGCACCGCTCCTAGCCCGGCTTGGTGAAGTGGTGGAGTTATTGGCAAGAAGAGGTGATTGTTTCTTGGCCACCTCCGGTTGATTTGTGAGAGGATTACGCACTCCTCGTCGGGAAGACAAAGTGCAAGGAATACATTGCTCGTGCTTTGGGTACCACACTTGTTGAGTGGTGTGTTGAGGCTAGCAAGGGCACCGCCTAGCTCAAACACCATCCTTGTGTTGGTCGGCACAACCGAGACTAGCTTGTCGGTGTACAAGTGAACTCCGGTGAACAAATCGACTTGTTCATTGTCTTCGTGTGTGGATCATCACCATCGAAAGTGGTTGATTGTTCATCTACATCCCTGATTGGTTCATAGCCTCTACGAGTCGGTATAACAAGTTTCTCACACTTGCATTTACCTTCCTAGTTTACCTTGAGTAGAGAGCTAGCACTTGCTTTGTGTAGTTGTTCTTGCTAGCATAAGGACCATATTAGGGTTGCTCACTAGTTAGTGTAGTGACATAGCTCCTGTGTGACATAGAGATTATAGAATATATTTAGAATTGTCACTAGAGGCTTGCAAGACAATAGAGCTAGTGCAAACCGCTTTTCTGTAAATTTTTATACTAATCGGTTTGTTTAGTTGAGCTTATAGAAAATTTTTATAGGCTATTCACCCCCCCTCTAGCCATCTAGGACCTTACACCCGCCCCGACCGGTGGGAAAGGAAGCGAGCTGGCGTGTGTTGTTGCTTTTCCCTCTCACGCCATAGCTACATCTAGTTGGAGATGGCTCACATATTTAAGTTGGCCTCACTCCTTCTAGACTAGCAATGTGGGACTAAAGTCCCCACCATATCATGCATGTGTGAGTGGGCCTTTGGGATTTATATTTGGGAATATTTGGGCCAAAAGCCCAAATATTCTAACAATCCCCCACCATATCCCAAAGGCACGTGTCATCCTTCCCGTACCCACGCACTGCTGATATACCGCTTATTCAAAGGGAGACCGGTTAAGGTTAAACATCCACCTAGAACGACGGAGATAGGCCCATCCACAACTCGCACAATGGACTAGACCTTGAATTGGCGCTTTGGTGCAAATGGGCTTCACCTGAAGTCTTCATCGATACTAGGTCGCCATAGCCAACCCCGCGAGTGGAGCATATAAGTCATACTCCTAACTCACTTCATGAGCCTCTTAAAGAGTTCCCAATTCTTATAAAATCTGCGACTAACAGGTTGGGGCTCACATAGGTGTTCTTACAAGAATACTCAGAGGACAGTACCTTGTCAGTAAAGCCTCGTAACACATTAAGACAAAGTCAGCCTACCTTACGTAAAATGAGAGTACCGCATCTCAGTAGTGGGTTTACTGAAAAGTTGTACTCTCCCATCAACCAACGGCTTGTTCTTCCCAGTCCTAATTCACGGGATCTCCGATCACATAGGTTGGGTTACTACCGAGGTTGACTCAATGGGTCTCAATCCCATCTCCTTCGATGCATTATCAATCACGGTCGCGTGCTAGTCCCTTGGTAAAGGGATCCGCGAGTTCTTAGTCGTATTGATATAATCCACAACTATTACTCCGAGCTCCTTAACTTCCCCGACAGCCTTCAATCTACGCTTAACATGTTTGTTTGGACTTAGCGTTATCCCGACTACTCTTCACCTTCGTGAGCACCGTTTGGTTATCACAATTTATGAGAATAGCGCGAATTGGTTTTTCAACCACGTGTAAATCCATCAACAGTTCTCTCAACCATTCAACTTTCGAAGAAGTCGCTTTAGAGCCATGAGCTCTGCCTCCATTGTAGATTTCGTAAGTATTGTCTCGCTTACAAGATCTTCAAGAGACAGCCCGGCCACCTAAAGTGAATATGTATCCACTATTGGCCTTTAACTCATCGCCTTCGATATCCGGTTTGAATCACTATATCCTTCAAGTACCCCCGGGTACCCTCGAATAGTGAATTGCATAACTCATAGTACCTTTTAGGTAGCGCATTACTCGATCAATGCCTTTCCAATGATCTTCTCTTGGATTAGAGGAGAATCTACTCAACTTGCTTACAAAGAAATGAGATGTCGTGCCGAGTTATGCTAGCTAAGTACATCGATGAGCCAATAATTTGAGAGTATCTCAATGTGTCCACTCCTAGCTTCCTTTTCTTATTCTTTCAAGTATTAAGCTAGGATCGTAGGGTGTTGGAGAAGGTTTGCTATCCATGTAACCAAAGCGGTTCAAAATCTTCTCCACATAATGGGACTGCAAAAAGAGTAATCCCATCCTTACCCTTATTTAGCTTGATATTAAGGATCACATCCGCTTCTCCCGAATCTTTCATGTCAAAGTTTTGGGATAAGAATGATTTTACATCATTAATCTCATCGAGACTTGTCCCAAAGATTAGTATGTCGTCAACATACAAGCATAGGATTACTCCTTTGCCCCCACCATAGCGATAGTACACGCAAGTGTCGCCTTCATTAACTACAAACCCAAATAGAGGTTAAAGTCTTATCGAACTTCTCATGCCATCTTTTGGGTGCTTGCTTTAATCCATACAAGGATTTCAGCAACCCGCACACCTTGCCCTCTTGTCCCGGTGCTATAAATCCATCGGGCCGATTCATGTAAATTTCTTCTTCTAGCTCACCATTAAGGAAAGCTGTCTTTACATCCATCCGATGGACAAGAAGACCATTGAAGCGACCAAGGATAATAGCACACTTCGGATTGTAGTTAATCCGCAACAAGTGAGTAGGTATCAATTCAGTCTTAAGCCTTCCTTTTATGTATAACCTTTAGCTACAAGCCTTGCCTTGTACTTTTCAATAGTACCATCCGGCCTAAGCTTCTTCTTAAATACCCATTTACGTACCAACCGGGTTTACAACCCACTTTGGTTTATCTTTACTTCCCATGTGCCATTTGCGGTGATGGGAGTCCATCTCGCTACGGATTGCATCCTTCCAATACTCCGCATCCGGTGATGCATATGCCCGTGCAATGGTCGGGGGAGTATCATCTATGAGATACATAGAAAAGTCATCACCAAAGGATTTTGCAACCCTTCGTCTCTTACTCCTCCTAGGAGCTTCAATTTTGTCATTCTCAAGTATCGCCAGGAGGTTCTATAATTGGCTCAAGAATAGGTGTGGGTTCGTTAGCGAATTTCATTAGACGAACTTGGTAAATCATATGCAACTTTCATCGGAATATATGCTCAAAAAGAAAGTAACATCCCGTGACTCTAAAAGTGAATCAACCGCTATACTAATTTTACAACTAAGAACTTATATGCGGTGCTTGTGGTATGCATATCCTAAAAATATACAATCAACCATCTTAGGCCCAAGCTTACGCTTCTTGTTAATAGGTACACCGACCATGGCCAAACAGCCCCAAGTGCTTAAGTAATGGAGAGATGGTTTTCTTCCTTTCCATCCTTCGTGACGGAGTCACATCACTATTTTTAGTGGGAACTCTATTTAGAACATGACATGTCACAACACGGCCTCCCCCACCATGCCTTAGCCATACCGACGTTCCTAACATGGCATTCACCAAGTCTATTAGCGTCCCCCTGTTCTTTCTTTCGGCAACCCCATTAGATTGAGGTGAATGTGGAGGTGTCCGCTCATGAATTATTCCATTCTCCGCACAGAAAAGATCAAACTCATTTGAAAAGTACTCCCCAACGCTGATCGGATTGTTGGACGGTCGTTAACTACATATTTTATACCGTCAACATTAGTATAAAACCACCAAAACACAATAGTAATAGGGCTTTGAGCTAACCATTTCCACAAGTTTTGGTACTTCACTTGTTTTGCTTGTGGCAATGTTGGAAACATATACATTTTGGGCCAAAAGTAAAGAAAAACATATAAAGAATAACAAGGCCCTAAATGGACATAATCAAAGCAAGGAGAAGAGAGGAGAAATGCCCATAAACATGAATATCAACATCTATACATAAGCCCAAGAAGTGGAAACTCAAATCCAACATGAAATGACATTGGGCCACATGACATGGGTTTAGTATTTTGGGCATAACTTCTTCATACGAACTCCGTTTTTCGGTGCATCACCCGCCAAAACGGAGCTAACGACGAAACAGACAGACAAGCACACAAAATTTCAGCCCAAACGGCCCACATCTTGGTGCGCCCGCACCCCTGTGGCTGCCAATCGGGCCCACCCCCTGGCGAGGGTTCCTTTACTCCGAGGAACGTCGGTGGCGGTGTTGTCCAGTGCGTTGAACCACTGAAACCGCCTCTCCTTGGTCGGTTTGGCCATAATGGAGGGAGGAGGCACATTTGCAAAGACACCCCTCCACTCAAGCTATAAAAGGTGGCCTCTCTCCCTCTCATAAGACAACCATTCTACACACAACACAAAGGAGAGCCACAATGTAATAGAAAGGGAGAAGCTCCACTCTTGTTCTTCTTCCTCTTCTTAGTTCTAATGGAGAGTGAGAGGGAAGGCTAGAAGGATACTTTGCTCCTTCTACCCGGAGTTGTCGGTCCGCCCCGGTGTCTTGCGGTTCCTAGGAGGCCGAGAGTGTCGGACTTGTCGGTACACTTCCGCTTGTACCTCTACAACTTACTTACACTTTGGTAAGGAAGCTTGTGCTCATCTTTCAGCTTATTGTTCTTCAAGCATATTATCTTAGCTGCTATAAACTTGCGGGATCGATAGTTGTACCTTCGGGTCGTAATTCTTGGTAAAGGGACTCTTTGACCGGGAACCTTGATCGACACCAAGAGTTGTGTACGGTAGTGCAAACGTGGTGTTTGGACTAACGCCCACCTATCTTTTTCTTGCACCCCACGGTCGTGAGGGTAGGAGGCGGGGTCGTGGATGGCCCCTTGTCCGTCCCTTGTAATCCCTCCACGCCGGGTGTGACGAGAGCTAATGGTCGGACTACGCTCGGTATTGGGCGCAGGGCCGGTGCGGCGTAAGGAGATAACAGCCCTAGAAATCCCCCTCGCCGAAAACCCGAGCCCATAGAGATACCTCACTACCCATAGTTATCCTTTTGGGCTGCTCGAGATTAGTGCGCAATCGTTCCTCAGAGAAAATACGATACCACTCAATACTTCCCGGGTGAAAGCTACAACGACGCCCGCGGCTTAAGGATTCTTACGCATACATTAAAGAACGTCAACACGGACCTAACTCGTTTTTATTTTCTTTTCTAGTTGATTCTCCACCTCAGCTTTATAAGTCTTAAAACACTCAAACGCCTCATCTTTAGTTTTTAGTAGAAACACATAGCGATTTAGTTGCATCATCAATAAAAGTCATAAAGTATCTTTTTTCCTCCTTTTGTCAACACACCATTCATTTCACAAATATCGTAATGTATGAGCTCTAGTAACGCCGTCGCCTCTCGCCTACAAAATTTCTTGTGTGGCTTACGAGGTTGCTTTGCTTGCACACACGCTTGACATTTAGAGCCTTTGACATTAGGAAAATTCGAATTAAATTCATACTTGATAAACGAAGTCATGCAACCAAAATTAACGTGACACAAACGTGAATGTGTAGGATCCGATGGAAGCCTAGAGGAGGGGGGTGAATAGGTGACCCCCTAAAATCGACACTGCTAAAAACTTTTAGCACACCGCCAAGATAGATATAGCTGCAATCGCCGCGTATATAGGCGATCGCACCGCAAACCCGTGAAACCGATGCGACAGACGTAGACAGAGAATGGACTTCTCGCCAGCAGGGAGTGGCACTACCAAGGCCCTCCTGCGGTATCGCCAAGGGTCACTTCACGTAGTGACCTCGATGTGAATCTGTGAGTCGTGTCCTTGAGATGGTTATTCACCCTTGTTCCTCGCACCGTGTATTTCACGCAGAGAACTAGCCAAAGGTGACAACCCCGCAGAAAGTAGATCGGGTCGGCCCTATCTCACAAGACAAAATATGCAAGAAATGTAAAGGGGACAAGTGACACGAGATTTGACCCGTGGTTCCCAATTAGCCACACAGTGCGGATTACGCCCACGTTGTTGAGGTTGCCACACAAGGCTTAGCTTGCCCACCGGCTTGCTTTTTCCCTCGTTCACAAGTCTAGGAGTTAACCCTAGAGATGTGGGGTAATGTATTGCTTTGTTGAGTGAGGTTACAAACCTCCCAAGGCTGCCACACGAAGGGGCAAGCTCAAGGGCGACGCCTAGCCGCCTAGGAGCAAGCTCCAAGAGTAAAGAACCCTAGGGTTCCGGCCAAACGTGAACCAAATGCTCTTTTGAGTGGGGAAGTAGTAGATCCGGTCTCCAATCGAAGTTTGCAAAAAGCTTTCCCTCAAAAATCCCCGGGTGGGAAGTGAGAGATTGAGTGGGGAGCTCAAGGTGCTTCAATGGAGGAGTGAGAGAGAGCAAGAGGTGAGAGCCGGGCCGTTCGTCATGAGGAAGAAGAAGGAGTGAGCGGGGTGACCGCTGTGGGAGGGGTAGAATAGGTATTTATACCCCACGGACCCAACGGTAGGATTTAAGCGTGGCACCGCCAAGATCGACATCTGCGGCATCGTTACAGCAGTGGGCGGCATCGCCGCGCCATCCCGACAAAGAAAAGAGTGAATCGTGAATAATTGCCGGTCGGGTCGTTTGGAGTTGAGTGTTGTGTCCGATTTGATGTTTAGAGCACTTGGTCCACAATTTACCCGAGAATCCTAGATCCCTCTTGATAGTACGGCATTTCCTAAACTCAAGATTCAAAATATGAAATAATTTAAACGCCTTGATCCTAAAACACCACCATCTAGCTTATTGGGTGCCTTTGAACCCGTACATCAACTCCACATTTTAATCCCCGCATGTCATCTTCGTAAATCTCATTAGTCCCCTAATTCGGTGGTCATCAACGCCAAAACCCACTTAGAGCTTGATTGCACTTTTACGAATGCCATATATTAGCCACGTAATCGTTTGAATCACACACATGGTTCATGACTTTATTACGAAATCGGAGAGTGAAAAGTGGAACAAGCCTCATTGTCATAGCCTTTGCCAATGAATTGGCCATACCTCGAAATGACTACTTTATTGGACTCAAATACCGGCTTGAACCCATCTCGACACAAGAGGGATCCACTAACGAGGTTCTTCTTTATTGAGGGCGATGCTTGAACGTTCTTGAGCCACACGATCTTCCCCGGCGAACTTCGAACCGGATCGACCGAACCAACACCAAGAACGAAGCATGCGAGCCGTTCCCCATCATGACGGATGAACCTCCGGCCCCCGGTAAGATGAAAACATAGAGATATCGGTACAAACATGAATATTGGCACCGTATCTATCCACCAATCATTATATTGACATACAAAAATACACTAGGTAAGGGATTACCGCACCCGATCCGCTAGGATCACCAATAGTCACGCTTGGCGCATTTCCGCCGATTCTTCTTTCCCTTGCGGTTCTTGCACTTCTTGGCGATGTGCCCATTCTCACCGCAAAAGCGAAGCACACAACTTCATCCATGTTCATCTTCTTCTTCTTGAACTGAGTAGTCCGATTAGGCTTACGCTTGTTCTTGCCAAGATGTTTGCATCACGTTGGCACCGGATCGCTCAGAGCTTTTGGTGGAGCATCCTTTGCCCGAGCTTTCTCTTCAACCTCAAGAGTAGCCAACAAATCCTCAACCGAGAATTGCCGCCTCTTATGTTTTGTAGATGTGGCAAAATTCCTCCAAGATGGAGGTAATTTGGCAATGATGCCACCGCCACAAACTTGTCGGGCAAAACATGTCCAAGCCGCTCGAAGTTCCCTCACAATAAGTTGGAACTCATGAGCCTGCTCCACGACGGGACGATTATCAACCATCTTGAAGTCGTGGTACTTTGCTCCATCACATACGGCTTCGTGCCCAGCGGCCCGAGGTCCCGTATTTGTGATCGAGGGCCTCCCACGCTTCAAAGCGGCACTTTTGATGTTCATATAAACATCACACGGTGTGTCGAGAGAACGCTAAGGGGCGATCCGACGAAAATCGTCGTAGCCGCGATAAACTCCTGCACCTCTTTCTCGGATCCGAGAGGTAGTGCGGGAGGATTACCGGCGACCCAAAAACACGCCCATAGCCGAGAGCCACAACTGGCGCCCTCGTGCGCCATCTCTTAAAATTCACCCCGATGAACTTCTCCTGTTTCATCGCATCGGTATAACTCTTCATTGCGTGATTGCATTCTATTAGGTTTTTGGATTGTTGGAAATAACAACAATTCAAGAACGCGATAATTAATTCCGACAATAAGAAAAAGATCTACAACATGTATCGAAATATATGATTCATCACTAGCACAACGAAACTAGACAAACGCCGGTAATCTAGAGCTAGCAACATCAAGAACAAGAGGGCCGAACAAAAGGGAGAAGATCGACATTCTTACGTTGGGGTTGTCGGCTAGCTTAGCAAAGCAAAGTAGACGGCGGCACGGTGATGGAGATCCGGCGTAGAGGAAGAAGACGCCCAAATGAAAGGTCGCGACGGCGCTTCCCAAAAACCTAATACGTCCCCTACCCCGCGGGGACATGAGGAGACGTAGGCTTTGGAGCTCGCTCTCCGGCGACGATGGCACGTCGGGCGATGATGGGGAAGACGGCGGCAGCCAAGGCGATGATGGTACCGAAGAGAATGATTTCTTTGGTAGTCGTGGGGGCGGCGTCTAGCCCCTCTATTTATACACGCAACGCAGCTAATAAGGCAAGTAATTGGCGCGTCAATCACAACATTAAGGCAATAGAGCACCGTTAGGGTTATTGCCATAATACGAGAATAATTGCTTTCCTAAATAGACCTTCCAAATAGCGCCTTTCGCCACGCCACGCCACGCCACGCCTTGCCCGCCCCGGCGAGCGAGCGTGTTGCTTCCTTTTCCCTCTCACACCATAGCTACATCTAGTTGGAGATGGCTCACATATTTAAGTTGGCCTCACTCCTTCTAGACTAGCAATGTGGGACTAAAGTCCCCCACCATATCATGCATGTGTGAGTGGGCCTTTGGGATTTATATTTGGGAATATTTGGGCCAAAAGCCCAAATCTTCTAACAGTCGATGTTACACTGTATTGCACTCAAAATAAACCTAAGGGGCAGGACAACCTAACCGAGGTTGATACATCAACACTTTGCAACAGTCACATATGACCTGTGGCTGGAGTACGGTGTAAACACAAGCACCATCAGCACATGCAACATTCAGGTATGAGCATACCTGTGACATGAACAGCAGCAAATGGTGCACCAACCGTGCTAGTTCAAGGCACTTGTCTCAAAAAGCACTTCTTGTGCACAATGGACTTGCTCGTCTCCTCATACTCACCCTTGGTGACATGCTGGTTTTGAGGGAAAACGACCTTTGGCCAATATGGCACCACCCAACCAGGGAAACGTTGCTTAGTAATAGCCAGGCAAGTGACAACGGGATTGACTAGGAGCAGCAATGAGGGTACCAGGCTTCACAAGTGATGGACAGGTTGCTGAATAAGCAGACAGATTTGCTTCTCTCTGGAACCTGTCCGGCCTCAAAGCCTTGAGTAAAGAAAGTGAGACAAACCTTATAGTGATTGAATGAGTCTATGCAAAACTACAGGAGCTTAGATTTTTAAATAAGTTATTAATTTAGAAAGAGAGAAATATCATTAATTTTCCCTAATCACGGGAGGCTCAAAATGGGTGTGTGGCACATTCCTTGCTGCGCCCTTCATTTCTGTGACTGCCGGCGCTAAATATATTTGGACAATCCAACATAATTCATATATATACTCGTTTAAAAAAAGATGCAACATAAATGTAAAAAATATCAACACTAACATGTTAACACCTTTTTTTAGTAGAACTAACATTTTTTTTTTTTTTGACAAAGGGCAAACACACTTTATTAGCAGCATGTGGCTGCAACAATAGAGATACATCCCCAGTCTACATTATGCATTGCCACAGATAGAGGGCAAACGCTTTGGTGAGATACATTGCTGCAGCTAACAGACATCATAATATTACAAGAGTTCTGAATTTGCATGAAAGCTTGAGATGCTAGAGAGTGGGCAGTGACGTTTTGATCTCTTTGTATCTTAAGCACTTGAACTCTTTTGTTGGACACAAAGTTGAGAAATCTTTTGAGTGTATGGCTTGATCTGCCAATGTGGGGATTGTCTAGGTCCTGGCCATTGCAATAGTCAACAAGAAGCTTGTTATCTGTGAGGAAAACGGCTTCTTCCACATGAAGAAGAGAGACGAACCAAGCACCAATCATTAGTGCAGCTGCTTCAGCCATAATAACTGAAGTGCTGTTGTCAATCTGTGCTTTAATGAAGATCTTGAGTTTTCGCCTTGGCTCAAGGATGAAAATTCCTAGGCCTGCTTTCTTTAGACCTGTAAAAGTATTGTCTGGTGCATCAGTATAGATGCGAGCTCCAGGTGGAAACACCGTGTACCTGCAAAACCTGAATTGTTGGGCACCCCCAACAGCGAGGCTGATGAGTGGACATCAGCTTGTGCATTTCTTCGCTTACTGGTATCAGCAGGGTAAAATATGTTCTGCTGCAAGTCCGTCATTAACTGATGTTGAGGAGATGCGAGATGAGTGTCTTGAGGACACGATTTATCTTCATTAATGCAATCGAATTTATTGCAAGAAACTGTGCGGTCAATATCCTTGTTTGAGGGAAATATTTAGATTTAAGAATAGCCGTGAGAAAAAGGATTTTTACCTATGGCAATGTTCCATGCCGCATGAAGGATGAGGCTTCTATTGGCAGTTAACAGATCTCTCACACCTAGCCCTCCTTCTTTTTGGGCCTGCAAATATCCTTCCAAGATCTGAACTGAAAAGACACTGAATTGTTTTCTTCTTTTACTCCAGCCCACCAGAATTTTCGAATAATGGCAGTTATTTTGGAGATGAATTTTTTGCTGAAAATAATAGTTGACATGTAATATATAGGAATGGAAGATAGAACTGAGTTGATGTAAGTAAGACGACCGGCATGATTAAGCTTGTTTGCCTTCAAAGTAGTTAATTTGGCTCTAAATTTATTGAGAATAAAATCATAAGCTTTGTTTCTATCATTGTGATTGAAAATGAGAGGGTGGCCAAGATATATAGTGCTCGGTTGCAAATCATTGACCGGAAAAATATTTTTAACAGCAATCTTGCTTTGATTATCGACATTTCTACTGAACCAAATCAAGATTTAGAAAGGTTAGAGTCTGACCTGAGGCAACACAAAAGTCATTAAGGGCTCTTTGTATCTTACCTGCTTCCTGTTTAGTTGCTTGACCACATATAATTAGATCATCTGCAAAAGCAAAGAATGAATTGGAGGGCAATTCGGGCCTAGAGTTACACCCTTGATGTCATGGCCATTTGCCTGTTGTTGAAGCCTAATCGAGAGCTCATTGACTGCAATAATGAAAAGATAAGGAGAGAGGGACATCCTTGTCTGACACCTCTGTTAGGATGGAAAGAAGGAGTTGGGGTGCCATTAATAATAACATACATATTAGTGGTGGAGATGCATGCATAAATGTACAAAGTGATCTTTAAAACCCTGCCGTTTAAGAGCTTCAACTATGAAATTCCACTCAATTCTATCAAAAGCCTTAGCAAGATCTATCTTCAAAAAGAAAGGCTTTTCCTTCCAACTTTTAAGATTAAAACTATGAATAATCTCCCCGAGCAATAATAATGTTAGAAGCAATGTGCCTACCTTGAATGAAAGCAGCTTGAGAAGGATGAATAATGTGAGGCAAATGATTTTTAATCCTATCAGCAAGAGATTTAGCAATAATCTTATAGATAACATTGCAAAGGCTGATAGGTCTGTAATCTTTAGGAGTTAAAGGATTGTTAACTTTGGGAATAAGAGCAATGTGAGTCTTATTGATCTCGGGAGGCATAATGGCAAAGTGTGATAAAATTCAGAAACTAAATCACAAACATCTTTACCTGTCCCAGTCCCCAGGCCGCTTTGTAAAACCTGCATTTAAACCATCAGGACCTGGTGCAACGTTACTTCTCATGTTTTTATGATGGCATGGATTTCCTGTTCATCCGAATATCTGTTAGTGAAATAATCGCCCTCGTGGAATCTGGGTTTGATCAAATTCAAGAAGCCAATTATGAACTCTATTTGCAGTCCTATGCTCATATCTGAAAATGTCTTTGAAGTAAGCATTAACTGTGTGAGAGAGCTGATCATGGGTAGTGGAGTAGGAGCCATCAGGGTTTTGCAAGTGGGCAATGGTATTTTTCCTAAACTGAACCGTAAAACTTTGGCGCCCAACATATATTCGAAATTACATATTCAAGAAAAAAGATATTCCCTCCGTTACCAAAAAAAAAGTATAATAAAAATCGTGCTAAAGTTTGACTAAATTTATAGTGATTAGTATTAACTTAACTTAGATTTATTATGAAAATATAGTCCGCCGTTAATCTATTATGCTTTTTATAATACTTTCTTCATCCTAAATTGTAATTTATTTATAATTTATTTGAATTTTTATCTTAAACTAGGTAAATGCCCGTGCGTTGCAAATGAAAACATAATACTACGATAACTTATATGTGTGAGCGTGTGTCTTCAAGAAAGATAATTGAAATATAACTCTTAATTTTAATTTCAAGTCCAAGATGCGCGCCTCGACTCCTTGCAATGCACCTTGCACGGACATATAAGCATTTACTAGACAAAAGTACTTCGTGTTGGCAATCCTTTGAACCAATCATGATCGCATTGCACTCTCGTAAAAGTTCACAAACGTTATGAACATCTCGGATGTGGTGAGGGAGGGGACGGAGCGGAGTGGATAGAGATAGGCATCGGGCCGTGTTTTCACCACGAAACGAAAAGAACCTTGCAAAGATGCGTTGTAGTTGATATCGTGGATGGGGCTCCCGGCGCCCTTGACGTAGGGGACGGCGGACTACGCCCGGTCGCGCGTCTTTGCGGCGTCGCAAATGCCCAGATGGCGCAGCCGCTGCAGCGCCTAGCTATTGCTGCGCCGCTTGACGTGATGCAGCCTCTCCCCGGTCGGGCGCAATGGGAGCAGGTGCGAAGCGCCAGCACGACGGGGGGGGGAAACTCGGCGGGTTCTGAGGAAGCAACCGGTTGGAGTTGAGTCGTGGCGAAGGCACGCCACGAAGCAGTCGGGCGCATACGGGCGTGGGCTGCGCTTAACTATTTTTAGCGGGGTGATTTTTTTTTTTTAGCATAGAACCTGAGCTTTATATTAACTCTGAACGAGAATACGTTCAGCATCTGCGATATCTCGCAAACCCGGTGGAGTTATAAGCCACTCAACCACCGGATTATCACGAGACACCAGCCTCGCACACTCATGAGCTAGTTTATTACAAGTTCTGCTAGCAAAACAAAAACTAAAATCAATAAAACTCCGGCTAAGATCCGCCATCTGGTAAAGAAAAGGGTCTATCTCTGAACGTTGTGCTGATCGGTTGTCTCACAGTTGTACTAAGGTTTGACAGTCTGTTTCTAAACAAAGCTTGTGAACTTCTCTCTTCTGCGCATACATCAGGCCATCACGCCTTCACTTCCATGGATAGAGCGTTCATGGCATTATCATACCACGTGGTCGTTCCTCCCCAAGAGCTACCATCATGATCCCGTAGCGCAACTCCAGATGCACCTGTACGATTTCTATCATAGAAGGATGCATCCACATTGCATTTAATCCAGCCTTCATTTGGTTCCCGCCACTGCTGACGCTCACGCGGTGCAGCACCGCTGTCCTTTTGAGTGTGAGCAATTTGCCAAAAGATCAAAGGCCAGGTCTGTAGCCCAATTCACCGTCATCCGCACTGGCCAGACTTTCTCCCCATGTCGCTGCTTGTTCCTTGATGTCCAAAGTGACCACATTCCGCACAAGATAACAAAGCGCCCAGGCGGCATGCGGTGTGGTTGCGGTTAACTATTTTTAGCGGGGTGATTAGGAGGCGAAGACACGAAGTGCCCTCGCGGCATGCACAAGTGGCTGCGGTTAACTATTTTTAGCGGGGTGATTAGGAGCCGGACAGACTCATTAGCGGGGTGGATGATTGCTTTTCCTTTTTTTTTAGTAGTAAGATAAGATTTAACCACTAGTCTTATCTATCCTATATATATATATATATATATATATATATATATATATATATATATATATATCTAAAGTCGTAGATGGCCAAACCTCCGCCTCCTATCACAAATCACTGTAGTTTGTACAGTAATGCTTTCCCACCGTCCGATGTTGCACCGTGACGATCACAGCCGTATACATCCCTCCCTCGCGAACCTTCTTTCCAGCGCCGCCGCACACCTCATCTGGTCCGTACCTCCCAGACTACCACAGCGCTCCTCCCGATCCCCAGTGACCCGCTGCGCAACTCCTCGGCCGCCACCTCCGACGCTGCCATTTCAGTCAGATTCCTCTCCCCAGCGACGGCAGACAGCCTTGCCTGCTTCCCCGTAGCAGCAGGACGGAGGCGCTGGCGGCGACGGCGCTTGGGTCATTGGCCACCACAAAGGCCGTCGACCACGATAACAACCCGCCATCATCCTCATCTCCACCACCGGCAACCTACACAAAGTCAAGGCGGCTGAGGACCCCTCCCTCCGTGCTCTGCCCAAGGTCATTGTGGTGCCGTCTGCATCCCCCGTCATCCACACAAGAAATAAGGTATAGATCCCCCTCTCTCTTTCTATGTGTTTGTCTAGATTTCGACAAAGTTCGAGGAAGTATACGAATGGTGTTGCGTTTGCTTGACCACATAAATCGATTGCTGAGCGTTGGTGCTGTGTTCATCGGCTTCCTCTGATTTGGGAGATTCAGAGTACAATATTACTTTCCCTTTAAGTTACTCCGTACCCTGTCCTATCCATTGGTTTTACCATTGCTGCAATGTCATTTTTAAATTTCAAAAAGGTAATCTGTAAAGCATTCCATCGTTGGAAAAAAAAACATCTTTTTTCCCCGTTGTTGAACTGAACTTCACATTTGTATTTTGCCCTGGCTCCGCTTCCAATATGCTTGACACTAACTTCTTGATACATTTGTATGACATGATTATGTTTACATTTCCATACTTCTTAAAGAAAATTACATGACCCAGTGTCTAACCTTCCAACTCAATTACACCCAGATTCCAGGAATTCAATTCCCCTACCTACTAAATATTGATTGTTTGGTTAATATCAGATTGCATGAGCTGACAAAAGGAGTGACCTAATCTCTGAAGGAGTCAAGAGTCAGTGAAGCACTGAGCCATGAAATAGTTACACCGTGCAGATTCCTTTCATTATTGAATCATGCTTTCCTTGATCGCTTTACGTTTACTGTACAACCACCTCAAAAAAAAATGTTCATTGCAGATCCTTTTCAGGTTGTCACTTCCGGATGGAATAATGTATTTGAAAGGTTAAACATACGACAAAATGGCCATTCACATCTCAGCAGATAGCCACTGAATACAGGTACAATCTCAATTTCTGTTCAAACCGTTACACTACTCCACATGTACCTGTGCAAGTTAACATTCCAAAATTGGTTATATGAAACATGGATTTTTTTGTCCCCCCACTAACTGAAGTTATTATTATTTTGTAGATCCCAACTCTTTTGATACAATTGTTTCGGTCAATGATCTCCCTACTATGTTCAATGGTGAGTTCTCTCCATTACAATGGCTCTAGACTTCAGAAATATCCAATTCCTCAGCCAATACTCAAATTCTAATTACTTGCTGATTATATTTATTCTGATATTACCACTAATACTATTTCCATAGGATTCAGACCACTGACATCCACTAGCCACGATGGCGCCGCCGTACCCCTCCACCTTCCTCCCTCGCCTCTAGCCACGATGGCGCCGCCGTACCCCCTCCACCTTCCTCCCTCGCCTCGCCGCCGCCCCCCTCCCCCCTTCCGCCTCCGCCCCTCCCCCGTCTCCCACCGCCCTCTCCCTCTCCCGCCACCACGCCCGCCTTCGGTCCGCATGCCTTTCACACGCACCTCGCATCTGTCGCGGCACCTCCCTCCTCTCGGACGAAGGACCGAAAACGGCGACCGGAGGGGGTGAATGGGGAGCCTCAAATTTCCTTTTCAATTTTGGGTCATCGGCTCAACCCCCAACCTCAAAAGCAAATCCAAACGGGAGACGAGTAACACATGTAAATCAAGTCGATCTTCGAAACTACCGAACAATACCGAAGACTACACAAGTCGAAGATTCGAACTGCGAAAATACCGAACGTAACCTAAGACCAACGGCAAACACAAAAAGCTCACGACTTTCGGTGTTGGAAACTCATGAACAATACGAGAGACTACACAAGTCGAGATCGAACTATCGAGAAATACCGAACGGAACCTAAAACCAACAAAGAAACACTAAAGCTACGGACTTTCGCATCGGAAAATCTTGGACAATACCGAAGACTAGACAGTCGAAGATCCCGAACTAATTGAGAGCAATACGAACGGAACCTAAAACCAACGGCAAACACTAAAGCTCTGGACTTTCGAAGATCCGAACTCTTGGACAATCGACGTGAACCGAAAGTCAGTAGCACGAACAAAAAATCCGCCCCAAACAAAATTCCTTCGAAACTTGATCAAATCAACTCCTTTTGCCACAAGATTTTAGACACTTGGTCACAAGGCATAGGAGAGGCTATCCCAAAGAAATCATCGCCCAATTTGATCAAAATCAAGAGAAATCGCGGATCTCACGAAGAACACACCAAAAAAAACGACTTCGATCCAAAAATCGCCCGATCTACTTGCTCGTGAGGAATTAGTTGATTTCCTTTGG
This sequence comes from Hyparrhenia diplandra, assembly GCA_015847255.1. Lineage (NCBI taxonomy): Eukaryota > Viridiplantae > Streptophyta > Magnoliopsida > Poales > Poaceae > Hyparrhenia > Hyparrhenia diplandra. Next base: position 147,365 of record JADLZK010004141.1, on the reverse strand, counting down.
TGGAAATGATCCTCTCATGTCCTAGCACTAATCAAGGCAAGAAAAACGAGATCAAACGGTGCCAAATCGAAGAAATCACGAAGAGAAGAAAGGGGGAGAGGGGAACTCGGGAAGAACAAGTGATGAACAAAAATCACAGCTCAAGATCAAACAAGAACACCGATCCAATCATCCCAAACGCCACCATGTGACAGGCTACTTAGGGCTAGCCCTTGCCCAACAAATTCGATACAAGATCGGTGGACCTCTCTCTCACCTGGAGTCCGGAACCCTAGCTAGAAAATGTGTAAATGAGAGGCAAGGGAGGATGAAGGGGTATGCCTCGCTAAATAGCCCCAATTCCCTCTGCTGCCTAAACTACCCCTAAGATACATGAGTCGATTTTGTAACCCTAAGGCTATTTTTTGGTCGACTCACGGGTAATCTTCGATCCGAGACGGCACCGCGCCTCCCTCATCGTAGCCTTGCCTCCACGCAACCTTCCCGATGCCGCCACGTCGCCGCCCTTCCGTCCCGCCGGAACACTTCGGGTTTTGAGGCCCAAACCCGCTGAAACCCGTGCCTCGTGGTTTTGAGGCCCAAACCACTAAACCAGCGCCGATGGTTTTGAGGGCAAACCACCAAACCTCCTCGACGCTGTCATCGCCGTCTTGACCGCCCGAAGTCGCCAAGTCATCCGAGCTCCCGCTACGCCCGCACACGCCCGTCTTGACTCGATCGACACGGTCCCGCCACGCCCTCTCGCATCCATCGATGTCCCGGATGTTAGCCTCCATGGCTAGCCACCCGGCGATCCGGCCCCTCGGTCCCAAGCCTCACGTCCGTCCTTCACCTCCGCGTCCGTCGGCCCGCACGTCCTCCTTGGCCCCTTCACCTCACCGTCGGCTACCATCTCCGAGCTCCACACCCGCACAACACGAACCAAGAGATACGTCTTCGACACACTCCACGTGTCTTGGGTGAAACATAGCCGTAGCGTAAAAAGATAAAAGAAAATAGAAGGAGAATGTTGGACTGTTGACAATCACTACATCACAAAACTAAACACATGCGACCTAAATCAACCATGTGTTCGCAATCTCCCCCCTGATGAGTGCATTGTCAACATTCAACACAAAAAGACGAAAGAAAGAAGATAGCACATCCGGATAGACCTCAAAACCGGATAGCAAACATGGAGCAAAAGACTTGGTTCCCAAAGACATGGGCAAAAGGCTCGACACAACCAAGCTAAGACAGCTAGTCCTCAAGAAGAGGTAGAACAGGGCTCAACACCACTAGCAAAGCTCCAAACCAAATACTTTCACACGCTAGCGGCTAGACCCTCAAGACAGAGGCAAAGGCTCTACACATCTAGCTCAAAGTGCTACTCCCCTGGACAAATGCAATCACTTTGTCTTTGTATCTTTCTCCCCCCTTGTTGGCACATGCACTAATCAAGCTATGAAATGCAATATGTCACAATGCAAAGCTTCAAGATTATATTCAACCGAATGAGAGAGTGCTCAAAGTGGTACCATAGCAACAAACTACAAGTGCTAGCCGAGCTCAAGCTAATCGGATGATATGAAATATGGCACAAATCATTTTGAGCAAATTTTAGTATCTTGCAAAAGGAGGTTCACCATCAAACATAGCACCTAGCACAAGTAGATAGGAGATCAACTAAGTGCTTAAACATGTAAACCGGGTGAACTACCCCAAGCGGCGTTCGAGACATCATGCTAGACATTGTTGCACAAACTTGTGTTCATTTTAGTTCGAGTTGCAAATGGTTCACAAGTTACAAGAGAGCATGCGAGTGGTTATCCACATTTGCCTTGCCTTACTAATCAACCATGTCAAGCCTATGCGTGAGCAATGATTAGCTTAAGACAATGGTCTTGGTCAAGCACAATGAAGTCCAAGTTCATCCAAGAGTGCAAGTGAAAGCAGTCTCGAACTTCAAAGTGTGGCAAAATGGACCCACTCGATCTTTTCATCACTTTAGCTTTAGACTTCATGTTTTAGCATGGTATTATCATGAAAATCTAAGCAAGTGAATGAATCAAAGCATGAGACATAGCTACCAAGCATACACATAAAAGCTCAAAGGATCTCAACATCCTACTCATGATAGAAGCTAGCTCAAAGGTGAACCAAGATTTAATTTCATCAACCATTTATCAAGTTCACATTTGGAAAAGGTTGCTTTCGACTCATAACATACATCACATGATTAAAAGAGCTCAAGCTAGAAGCACTATCATACTCATACTACTAAGAGCACAACCTCATTCGAGATCAATATAAAAGTGAAGCTCATGATATGCAAGTATGATACAAAAAGTCAAAAACAAACCTAAAACTAAATCAGACATCAACTACAAAGCTTCCCCTCAAAAGGGATAGCACATGCCCAACTCTCCACGCAAGCCGGGCAAAGCGGACTTGGTCTAGTGGTTTCGTGAAAATGTCCGCAATCTGTTGTTCGCGTGTACACATCTTTGTACATCTATGTCCCCTTTCTCTGGTGATCTCTCGGGAAGTGGTACCTCACTTCTATGTGTTTGGTCCGGGAGTGCGAGACGGGGTTTTTGGCTACGCTCACGGCTCCCATGCTATCACACAACAAGGGTATACGAGAAAAGCTCGAGGCCAAAATCTCTCAAAGTGGCAACCATCCACGAAGAATCGAACAACAAGCGGCCAGCTAAAGAACATACTCGCCTCAACGAGTCGGCGGCGACACGCATCGCGCTGCGAGACGACCAAGACACTAGAGAAGTACCAAGAAAACCGACAAAAAGCGAAGTGGACTTTCTATGCATACGATCACCAAAGATAATCGAGTCCGAATAACCCGGTCGGGGAGAGGGTGGAAGAGGCCGAGTACCATAGGCCAAAGTCGAGAGTAAATCGCAAATACCGAAGATCCTCTTCACGGCTGAGAAGTGAGAGGTCGCGGCGATGATCGAAAAGTCTTGTGCAGAGGCACACCGCAACCGGATGTCGGGCGCGTCAGCCGCCGTGTACGGCCAATGAACCGATCATGCTTCGGTACTCCCTTTGGTCCACGGCTTCTCCATCCTTGTCCTCGCCCGGGGCCGTCGCCGTCGACATGGGCGTCGAAAGAGGCTTGGCCTCACCCATGCGAAAACTTGCGGATCATGTCCTTCTCGTGTACTTGCCCCGGTGTACGAAGATCCCGCCCTTGGTTTGCTTGATTTGTAGTCCAAGGAAGTAGGTCGGCTCGCCCATCATGCTCATCTCAAACTCCCCGCTCATAATCTCGCAAAACTTCGATACCATAGCATGTGAAGAGCCACCAAAGATGATATCATCCACATATATCCGGACTAGGAGTATGTCATTGCCCTTCCTAGCGGGAACAAGGTCTTGTCTACGGTTCCCATCACAAAAACCCTTAGCTAACAGAAGGCTTTCAACCTCTCGTACCACGCGCTCACGGGGGCTTGTTTCAGGCCGTACAAGGCCTTGTACAACTTGTACACATAGTGCGGGTGTTTAGAATGCTCAAACCCCGGGGTTGCCTCACATACACCTCCTCCTCTATGAACCCATTTAGGAAAGCACTCTTGACATCCATCCGAAGAGCTTAAAGCCCTTCGAGGCTGCAAAGGCAAGCAAAATCCTAATAGCTTCTATGCGGGCTACGAGGAGCGAAGGTTTCCTCATAGTCTATTCTCTCTTTACCCCTCGCAAAACCCCTAGGCAACTAATCCGGCTTTGTTTCTCACCACCACACCATCCTCACTGTTTGTTTTTGAACACCCACTTAGTACCTATGGGATGACACTTTCACCGGTGGTGGAACTAACACCCAAACTTGGTTCCTCTCAAAGTTCTCGCAACTCCTCATGCATGGCATTGACCCAATCCGAATCGAGATAATGCGGTGGTAACATCTTTGGGCTCAAGAGTGGAAACAAATGCGAGAATGAGCGAAATGACACATGGCATAAGATTTGGAACGAGTTACCCTCCCGATTAAGTCCTCCAATCATGGTCTCCCGGGGGTGGCGACGCCGAATGTCTTGAGGCGCCGTCTTGCGAAGATGTCGCCTCCCTCGACCGAGTGGGAACCTCCTCGGGTCTTGCTCGCCGGGAGGGGGCCGCTCCACGGGACCCCGTGAAGTAGTGGTAGTAGGGTCCGGTCCGTGGCGGTCGTCGCCGCCGCGAGGGTCGATCGGGCAAGCGGTGGAGTCGCCGGGATCACCCCACCAACGTCTTCCTGCTCCTCCTCCACTAAGATGCTCGCTCCATCTCATCCTTTCCCCGCACACTCAAACACGTAAGAGGAACAAGGCGCGGTCTCATCAAAAAGTAACCTCACATGTCTCTACAACGCGGTTAGTCTCAAGATTTAGAATTCTCGTAAGCATGTGAGTGCAAAGCATATCCAAGGAAAATGCCATCGGCCGGATTGAGACTCAAACTTGTCGAGATTACCTTGCTTGAGGAGGAAACACCGCATCCAAACACACGGAAGTGGCTTACCATGGGCAATCTCCCAAACCGCAGCTCATATGATGTCTTCTTGGTGAAAGCACGAAGAAAAAAATGCGGTTGGAGACATGGCACGCCGTGTTGATTGCCTCAGCCCAATACTTCCTCGAGTCTTGTGTTCATCGAGCATGGTCCTCGCCATCTCCACAAGCGTCCGGTTCTTCCGCTCAACAATCCCATTACTCACTGCGGGACATAAGGGCTAGAAAAACGGTGCTCGACACCAAGGTTAGCGCAAAGAGACTCGAACGAGAATTCTTGAATTACGTGCCATTGTCACTGCGGATCGCTCGAATGGTCGTCTCTGGTAACTTCGGTTCTCGGTCTCAAAATCAGATCACGAGCAAAACCGAAAGCCTCATCTTTGCCCTCCATGAAAAAGACCCAAGAGTATCTCGAAAAATCGTCAACGATCACTAGACAATACCACTTCCCACCCACCGACCTCACCCGAGATGGACCAACGGTGTCCATGTGAAGGATCTCTCCGGTCTCGAAGTCATAATCGAGAAAGGCGGAGGGTGGGAAGCGGATACCATCTTCCCGCGTGACGGCGGGGGTGACAAACCAAATCCTTCTCAAATTTGAGTTTAGGCAATCCTCGGATTAGACCCATTGAACTTAACCTCGTGAGAAGGTCAAAGCTTCAGTGTCCAAGTCTCCTATGCCACTTCCACAAATCGAGGAAGAACCGGCCAAACAAGCAACAAGATGTGCCAAAAGCTCGAGAAAAAAATCAGCACGAAAGACTTGCCCAAATGGCACAATCCAAAGAAATGAGATCATCGCGAGAGTCCAAAACTTCGAGAACACCCAACCTTGAAGCGTACCTCATACCCGCCCGCCATGAGCCGAGAGACGAGCGAGTTGAAGTGAAGGTTGAGACGAGCCGCCACATCCTTGAGCACAAAGTGGTCATTGATTACGATTGACCCTCGAGATAGAATCTTCCCTCTCATTGCTATCCCCCCCGAAAGTGATGTACTCTTTTCGTCTTCATGGGGGGAGGCCGAGAACCACTTGGAGTTACCGGTCATGTGTCGAGAAACGGTAGAGTCAATGAGCCACATGTCCTCCAAAAATTTCCGGCTGTATCAACGATAGAACATGGGATGAGCATATGGCACAATCATCAAGGTTAGTAAACTTGGAAGAGTACCGGTGTTGACCATCTTGCCCCAAATACGCATTAGGCAAAACAACCATCCCACGCCCCATCTTACCAAACGCTTACCACGTACTACAAAGCGTGGTGCACTCCTCTTATCAACCTCAAAATTCCCAAAGCGAGGATCTACGTTCACTCGCGAGCACGATCACCAAACGGTCTCACAAACCGTGGTCCAAACCTCCGAGGCCTCCTACCTTCGAGGCCTAGCAAACCGCCTCTCGAACCGACGCACACCCTCTCATACATGTCAAGTGGTGGGTGATACATGTCACGGTTCTCAAACTCCACTCGACGCCTAGCATCCCTCTTCCTCCTAAAGCAAAACTCAACCAAGTGACCATCTCTCCGGCAATACTCACAAAGGATACCTCGCCTCTCTCTTGGGTGGTGGTTGGTTCACTCTCTTAGGTGGATGGTTCACTCTTGTTGTGGTCTTGGCCTTAGGAAGGGTTTCCTCAGGGATCCTGGGTAAAGTGTCAAGTGGGTTTTTGAGGTGGTTCGGTTTGGGAAGCCACACTTGTTTGGGAGGTGGAGTCTTTGTGGGCTCTTGGAGGATGCCATCTTGCACAATGGGTTCGGTAGGCTTAGGTGGAGTAATCTTGGTCAATTTTGGAGTGTTTGTTGGTTTTTCACTCGAGCTCAAACCACTACCTTGACCAACCTTGCCATACATGACTTCTCTCTTCCCACCTAAAGCAAAGCCTAAACCCGATGTGTCGGGTCCCCTCTTGAACCGACTCATCATCATGCCAAGCTGCGGCTCTCCACAAGACACCCAACTCAAGACGAGGCGAAGATACTTGATCTCCTCTTCGACTCTCTCGCTTGTCATGCCTACAAGACATGAGCTCCAACTCCAAAGCTTCACACTTAGCACATCCCAAAGACGGTGCTATCCGAAATGGCCTTCTCAAGCACAAAGAAGCTTGGCGCCTTCTCATCAACTCAGTTGCAAGTCGAGGACAAGACTTGCACGCACTCAACAAAGATCGATCTTGTCTTCAAATCAGCATGCTCATCTAGCAAGGCCGTATACTTGGACTGCAAAGACATGATGCTAGACATATGCACAGCACAAGCATCACACTCCGTCTCATCAGAGACATCGACAGGCTTCCTAAGCAACTCTATCTCGATCCACGACCATCTCCCACTTCTCCTTGTACTCCTTTCTCTCCCTAGCGGCACGCTTAAGCAACTTCTCTTGACACACAAGTGCATCGTCCAAAGATTCAACCTCATCAGAGAGAGACTCGATTGTAGGAGGTACCTCGGAGGGAGAGGAAGACGAGTCGTTGCCGTGTGGCTTGGCGCTGTCGGTCACCGCTCCATCGAGGGCCATGGTGCAGAAGCCCCCGGGCTTGGAGTCGGAGAAGAAGCAAAGTCCATTGAACTTGTCCTCGACCTTGCGCTCGGACTCCTCGTCGCTTGAGGAAGATTGCCCGTCCGAAGAGTCGTTGTCGAGGTCGCTGAGGGAAGCAAGGAAGGCGTGCTTGTGCTCCTTGGCATGCTTGAGGTACTTCTTCTTGATCGCCTCCTTGTCGAAACCCTTCTTCGACTTGTGCTTGCCGGAGGTGTACTCGCGCTTGTCCTTGCGCTTGTCGGAGTCGTACTTGGAGTAGTACTTCTCGCCGGAGTACTTGTCCTTGTTCTTCTTGGGGCATGCGGCGACGAAGTGGTCCGGATCTCCGCACTCGAAGCATCCGCCCTTGGATGGGCCGCCACACGACGGTTCAAGCGGTTGTTTTGAAACCACAGAATCGGGTGATGACTAGTGCAAGCTCATCATCCCCAAGGCTCTCCATCCGCTCCTACATCACGAGACACCAAGGAAGACAAGGCGAAAGAAATGCGATGGGTTAGCGGAAGAACCGGAACCGCCCTTACACGAGGCGAGCAACATTCGGCGTAGATGGGTTCTTCGGCCGCTGGATCCGAGCCTCGATCTCGAGAAGACTTGAGCTTGTTTGTAGAGCTCGTCGGGTGTGAGGGTGTCGTAGTTGGCAGACTTCATGATTGCCGACACCTTCACATCCCACACCTTCCGATCCAAGGCGTACAAGAGCCGCATCGCCTTCTCGTGCTCGTCAAGCCTCTCCGACGGCTTGTTCGCCCGAAGCTTGTTGCGCATCGTGCGAAACCCTAGCAAAGAGAGAATCGATGGACTCGCTATCAAGCTGGATGAGGTTGTTGTACTCTCTCTTGTAGGTCTCGTAGGCGGGCCTTGACTTGTGGGGTTCCCTCGTGGTAGCTCTCTAGTGTCTTCCACACCTCACGGCGGTCTCACAAGTGGCAACTCTCTCAAACTCACTATCCTTGAGACTAGAGAACAAGACACTCTTCGCTCGGTTGTTGGCATTGTGTTGGGCTATTTGATCCTCACCCACTCGGCGGCTAGCACTTGGTAGTTCTCGTCCTCGACGATCTCCCCACACTCTCCAATCTATCCCCATGAGATGCGCTTGCATCTTGATCTTCCAATAGGGATAGTTGGTGCCATCGAACTCCTGGAGGCTTGCCACCAAAGTGACCAAACCTCTCCATGTCGCCTCGTGGATCAAGAACCGATTAAGGTGGATATGACCCTTAACCCTTGCTCCGATACCAATTGAAGGACCAAACGGCGACCGGAGGGGGGTGAATGGGAGCCTCAAATTTCTTTTTTCAATTTTAGGTCATCGGCTCAACCCCCAACCTCAAAAGCAAATCCAAACGGGAGACGAGTAACACATGTAAATCAAGTCGATCTTGAAACTATTGAACAATACATCAAGACTACACAAGTCAAGATCGAACTACGAGAAATACCGAATGTAACCTAAGACCAACAAAGAAACACAAAAGCTACGAGACTTTCGGTGATTGGAAACTACATCGAACAATCCGAGAGACTACACAAGTCGAGATCGAACTACCGAGAAATAATGAACGGAACCTAAAACCAACGGCAAACACTAAAGCTACAGGACTTTCAAGATTGGAAAATACTTGGACAATATCAAGACTAGACAGTCGATATCCGAACTCATGAAGCAATACCGAACGGAACCTAAAACCAACAAAGAAACACTATAGCTACGGACTTTTCGGATCCGAACTATCGGACAATCCGACGCTGGCCGAAAGTCAAGTTAGCACGAACAAAAAATCCGCCCCAAACAAAATTCCTTCAAACTTGATCAAATCAACTCCTTTTGCCACAAGATTTTAGACACTTGGTCACAAGGCATAGGAGAGGCTATCCCAAAGAAATCATCGCCCAATTTGATCAAAAATCAAGAGAAATCGCGGATCTCACGAAGAACACACCAAAAAAACGACTTCGATCCAAAAATCGCCCGATCTACTTGCTCGTGAGGAATTAGTTGATTTCCTTTGGTGGAAATGATCCTCTCATGTCCTAGCACGAATCAAGGCAAGAAAAACGAGATCAAACGGTGCCAAATCGAAGAAATCACGAAGAGAAGAGAGGGGAGAGAGAGGGAACTCGGGAAGAACAAGTGATGAACAAAAATCACAGCTCAAGATCAAACAAGAACACCGATCCAATCATCCCAAACGCCACCATGTGACAAAGGCTACTTAGGGCTAGCCCTTGCCCAACAAATTGATACAAGATCGGTGGACCTCTCTCTCACCTGAGTGAACCCTAGCTAGAAAATGTGTAAATGAGAGGCAAGGTAGGATGAAGGGGTATGCCTGCGCTAAATAGCCCCAATTCCCTCCTAAACTACCCCTAAGATACATGAGTCGATTTTGTAACCCTAAGGCTATTTTGGTCGACTACGGGTAATCTTCGATCCGACGACCACCGCGCCTCCTCATCGGTAGCCTTGCCTCCACGCAACCTCCCCCGATGCCGCCACGCGTCTTTGCCCTTCCGTCCGGCCGGGAACACCGGTTTTGAGGCCCAAACCCGCGAAAACCCGCGTGCTGTGGTTTTGAGGCCCAAACCACTAAACCCGCGCCGATGGTTTTGAGGGCAAACCACCAAACCTCCTCGGCCTGCGTGTCATCGCCGTCTTTGACCGCCCGAGTCGCCAAGTCATCCGAGCTCCCGCTCGCCCTACACGCCGCCGTCTTGACTCGATCGACACGGTCCCGCCACGTCCTCTCGCATCCGTCGATGTCCCGGATGTTAGCCTCCATGGCTAGCCACCGGCGATCCGGTCCCTCGGTCCAAGCCTCACGTCCGTCCTTCACCTCCGCGGTCCGTCGGCGCGACGCCCTCCTCGCCAGCCCCTTCACCTCACCGTCGGCTACCATCTCCGAGCTCCACACCCGCACAAACACGAACCAAGAGATCGTCTTCGACACACTCCACGTGTCTTGGGTGAAACATAGCCGAAGCGAAAAAGATAAAAGAAAATAGAAGGAGAATGTTGGTATTTGACAATCACTACATCACAAAACTAAACACATGTGACCTAAATCAACCATGTGTTCGCACCTCCCCCGCGCTCTCCCGCGCCCCATGCCTTCGGCTCCGGCTCCCCGGTCACCCGCGCTCGCACACTCCTCGGCCCTCCTCGCCACGGCCGTCTACCCGACGCCCCTCGCACATTTCAGCCTCCCTCCCGGACTCCGACCCCACCGCCCCTGCCGCCCGCACCGCTATGCAACTCCCGCTCCCTGGGCCCGGCGTCGTCCTCCGGGTCCCTCGTCCACGCGCGCAAGGTGCTCGATAGAATCTTTGGCGGGGGCGTCGAGCCGGACACCGTCGGGTTCGGGGTGCTCGTTAAGGGCGCGAGCGGAAAGATGACGGATTTGGCGATGTCCTCCGCCCGGTGGATGTGGTGGGGCTGTCAAGGGAGACGGATTCACAGGCTCGGTTGTGGTGGCAATGGTTGTCGGCTGTGTATGTAGGGAGGGACGAATTGAGGATGCTTGGCGTGCTCGAGGAGATGAGGCTACGTGGGTGGAAACCAGATTTCGTGGGCATATAGGATTGTGGCCGAGGGGTTTAGGGTAGCAGGGAGGGTGGAAGAGGAAGGAAGAATCTTGAAGCAAAGAGGAAGCTCGGGGTTGCACCGAGAAAGGATGAGTACAGGGGAGTGTGTGCTTGCGTTGGTGTCCAACAGTTTGGTTCTGAGGGCGAAGGAGATGGCCGAGGCGGTTGTGTTGGGTGATTTCCCAATTGATGATGATGTGCTGAATGGTTTGGTCGGTTCAGTGTCCGAGATTGATGCCGATGGTGCCGCCATGTTCTGCAAGTTCATGATGGGGAAGGGAGGTTTCAAATGCTTGAGATGCTTGTGCACCTTTGTGAGAGTCTTTGCAAAAGTGGGAAGGGTGACCAAATGTGGGAGATTTTTTAGGGTGCTTTTGGACAAAGGGTATTGTAGAAATGCAAGGGATTATCATTTGGTGGTGTCATTTTTAGGGAAGGCTGGGAAGGTTAGGGAGGCATATGATGTGCTCAAGGAGGTGAAGAAAAAGAGGCTAGAGCCGACATTTCATCATATAACTCCCTTATGGAAGCGCTGTGTAGAAATGACCTTCTTAGGCCAGCAAAGAAGTTGTGGGATGAGATGTTTACCAGTGGGTGTAGCCCAAATCTGCAGACATACAATATACTCATAACAAAGTTTACGAAATAGGTGAAAGTGAAGAGGTCCAACAACTCTTTGATCATATGTTCCAGAAAGGAGTGGCTCCAGATGGTGCAGCATACACGTCCTTCATCAGTATGTTGTGCCAGGAAAATAAATATGAACAGGCCCTGGAGATCTTTAAGAAATCTTGGATGCAGGATGCTGGAGTGGCTAGTTCCATGCTGAGTAGTTTTATACTTGCACTCTGCAAACAAGGTATGCTTACCAAATGAAGTTTTGACTGCTGCTAATTAAGTACCTTATAAGTCATCTAAATAAAAGCCATTACATGTTGTTTTGCAGGTAATTTCAAAGCAGCATTGAGTGTTTTGTGTAATGTTCCATCTAATGTTGAGAGCTTGAATTCACACATCATCCTGATGAAGCATCTAACTGATGTTGGGGAAGTGGAGATGGCCGTTGAACACATAAAAGTGGATTAGGAGCAACTGCAGCTCTAATTTTGACAACATAATGAATGAGCTCTTGGCTTCTCTATCCACATCAGCAAGTCTTCAACATGTGACAAAGTTGATACAGTATTTACATTCACAGAGGCTTGTTGATGATGCTGACCCATGGATCAAGTTAATTGGAAATATATATGCTTGAAATTTTGTTTTCTGAATTTATACATTCGCATTGTAAGGGAGGGAAGAATGATTGAGGCTATTACATGGTCCGATCAGGCAGTCAACCTTCTTAGAGAAACAAGATCTATATTGCAGTGTTTATGCCTATGACAAAATGGACAGATTGCAAAAGGCACTGGAAAGTGTGCAATGTGGCCACGCTGTTTTCCTTACGAGAAAGGTATTTTGCTCTAACATGTACCTTCTCCTTTTTACTAGTTTCAGTGACAAGGCATCTTACTGTGCATGTTCCAAGAAAATGGATGAATTGTGAGCATTATACCATGGGATGGACATAGGATTGCTCTCATTTAAATTACTCTCCTTACAGGTATTGGACTACAGTGCATCTTGGAAAGATTTCATCTCCATCTCTAGAATGCTGGGTCACTAAGGTTGTTGGTTTGTTGGGCTCTCTGATATAACACATACTTGTGTCTTGATTTGAATACAATCGTAGATGGCTAACTGTGCGTGTCACGCGGTAGCACATACTTGTCTCTTGTTACATGATTGTTTTTTTTTTGAAAGATCCGGATTGGTTTCGGCATTGGACAAGGTCATTACTATTGAAACCACAACCCAGCAAGAGTGTCCTGCATAATTTTTTGTCCTTGTATCCCATTTAGTACAAATGAGGGGCGATGATGATTTGAGAATCAGTGAAATCCTATTCCGCCAACGCGTACTAAAACCATGTTGTGTCAGTACCTCCAGAGGGTATTCCCAAGAGAGTGTCAAAAGCTGGTGTTTTGGTTCTGTTGTACGGTCTGGCTAAATTCTTCACATACATAAAATTGTCTTGGATTGATCTCCTTTTTATGAAGGCACTTTGGGAGTTGGAGATCAGGTGCTTCATGCTGGTTTCTAGGCAGATAGCCAGAGTGTTGGCAAGAAGCTTGGCAAAGGAGTGTATCGAGCTTATTGGTCTGAAATTGTTTGTTAAACAAACAATATCCTGCTTGGGGATGAGGATGAAATTTGTTGTATTTAGTTTCTCTAAGGGTCCTGCATTGAGGGCATGGAAACTCTGAAAGTCTTGGAGAATGTCCGCTTTAATTATCTGCCAACAACATTTATAGAAGGTGCCTGTAAAACCGTCCGGGCTTCGTGCCTTTTATGCCGGCAGATTCTTGACTGCATTTTGGATTGCTTCCTCAGTGAAATGGGTGTCAAGCTCATCATTTTGTAGGTGAGGAAGGTGCAGCCTGTTCCAAGCAATTGAGCATGGCCGATGCTCCTTAGTGCCCAGTAGAGATGAGAAGTGTAGAAAAAGCTCATGGTCCAAGCAATTGAGCCTGTTTCATCATGTGCTTGCATCAAGGCACCATCAACATTTATAAGATAGGGTATTAGGTTTCTTGGTCGTGTTCCACTTGCTTTCTGGTGGAAGTATTTTGTGCATGCATTTCTTTCCGGAGGTTAGTGATTCTTGAACATTGCCTTCGTCTAGATATTTCTACCACATCAAGTCCTAGAACTGACTTTTAAATCTTTGAGCAGTTGGACCTCATTTGGGGAGAGCTGGCAATCTTCTTGGGCTATGTGAAGGTGAAAGATGGCTTCATTTGCCAGTTGGAGATGCATACCAACATCGCTGACAATTGATTTGGTCCATTTCTTTAGCTCCTGTGCAGTGGCAATTAATTTATTATGGAGGATAATGAGGGGAGAGTTGCTTCTTGTCAGTTTGTCCCATGCTTTGGATAATTTGAATAAGACCAGGGATCCTTGTCCAGAATATTTCAAATTTGAAAAGATGCCTTTCGTGGTGTTCCCTGATTCACAGGTCAAGAGGGCAATTATCAGAAAGGGAGCTAGATGCTGCTTGTAGGCTGAGGTTATGTGAATGTAGAGTCCCAAAATGTGTTACAAAAGAATCTGCCCAAATGGACCAATGGTGGGATCGTCCTTCCATGGCTCCATGTGAATTTTAGGTTTGATGTCGAATTTCTCGTAATTCGCACTCATCCAGGGTCTTTCTTAATCTCTCCATCAATCTTCTATTCAGGTTCAAGTTATTTTTGTCTTTTGCCTTGTAGATTAGGTTGAAACCAACTGTCTGCATCTTATCAGTTCTTCAAGGGAGAGAGGCTTTGAGCATCTTTTGTTAGACCATATACAGTTTTGAGGTTGAAAGCAGTTGCACTCAATCTGAGTTTAACAATCAGAGACAGAGAATATGTTCCTAAAGAGTGGTTTGTTGTGTCAAAAAATCTGGATCCCATGCCACTAGAATACCCCCCCTCTAGTGTCACTTGCAGGAAGATAGGTGTATCTCTTGTATTTCTGACAAAGAAATTCCATAGCCAGATATGCATCAATCAAATTCAGTTTTGACTCTTCAAGGCAAATGATATTTGGCCTGGAGTCCATTATGAGAAGTTTTACTGTTCTCTTCTTGCAGAGCAGTTTAGTCCCTGACATATTGAGGTTGTTGTCATTCATTGTTTCACGGAGAAAGCAGCCACAAGCCAGCGTCAACAAGGAACCCAAATTGAAGGAACGTCGACATAAATTACACGCTACTAATACTAGCAATCTAATGCCTAACTTATCTGACAATAACAACAGTATCAATGAAAATGGATTTCTACAATTTACACAAGCTAGACAAAAAGCGATCCAATAGCTCACAAAAAAAAAACTTGCTACCACAAGCCACAATTTGATGGATACATAAACACCATAGAGCTCTAGTTAATTAGCACACTGCAGAACTACCTGGAAATGGTTTCGCAAAAAAAAAAAAAAAAAAAAAAAAAAAAAAAAAAAAAAAAACTACCTGAAAATGAACATGAATGTGCATCCGGTGACAATACGGCCTGACGGGGCCCACTCGTGGGCTGGGCTGGTTGGTGAGAGGACCACATCCGTGCGGTGGGCCAGTTTGAGCGTTAGGTTCCTTGTTGGTTGGTCAAGAGTCTCACATTGACTTGTTTATTCCAAGTTTATTTACTCGTCTTATTCATTTTTTTTTTTGCAAAATGGTCACATATTCTATTGTGGCGTGCTTTATTAATAAAAGGTCTCAAGAATGAATTAAATTTTGACAATGTTTGCATTATTTTTTTTACTGAGATGAGAGGTCATACTTTTAGGTCAAAAAATGTAAATGTCTTATAATTTAAAATGGAGGGACTATTCTATTTTTTTTAAAAGAAAGTTCTAAAAATAAATAGTCCGCATGTATAGACATCGTGGGCTAAAATATGTTGAGAAAAACAATGAAAATAAAAAAGGCATATGGGCCGCACACGGCAGCCGAGGTCGATTTGACGCTTGGAAGCTTGGAACAGAAGGCCCTGCATTAAGCGCCTGGCTGCTGCTTGGGTTGGAAAGGTGTGTCATCGCCACAGCTAGGGTGGGGGGCGGAGCGCCAACGCCACCGCTCGGGGGGGGGGAGGGAGGAGGGCACTGCTCGATGAGAAAGGGAGAGAGACTGCAGGGGGGAGAGATGCGCCTTTGCGTTGGGAGGAAGAGATAGAATCATAGAAGCCCTAGAGTCCTATATATGAGACCAGGGATTGTGATTTCTATGGGCCTACAGACTATTAATGGAAGAGGTCCGCCTGCGAAAGGCGACTTTTGGAGGCGGACCATCATTAATGGACTAACCGAGTTTGTTACTAAGTCTGCTGCAAATAAAATACCGAGTTTGTTGCAATGTGTTTCTGGCAGCCTGGCAACTTTCCCAAGTTTCCCAAACAGTGGCAAAAGGCTTATAAAATAAGAGAAAAAACTTTATCAAAGGAGCTCTGATCAAGGGAGTATCTAATTTTTTTGCCTTTCTTATGGTGTGCGTGTCATAAGATTTACCACCATGGCCCACATACAATTGGCTCAGTTGGGTCCACATGTCAGTGGCACAAAGTAAGTGTCATCCGTAAGGATGGCAAAAAAATAGATGCCCCATCACCCAAAATTTCATCATAATACGTTTGAAAAATCATGTAAGACACAACCCAATTCTATCACACATGAGACTCAAACTTCCGAAGTGAATAAGATAAAATCCAATCAAATTCCAAACCAATGGTCGTAAACCGAATAGGAATATAGCAAATGAGCTAAGTGAAATTCAATTGAATCCCGACTGACATTGATGTCTTCGTCATGGATTCTCTCTGGCCGGTGCCCCGACTTCCTTGTGTGCTGTTTTTTCGCCCATGACACACCGCTGGCTACAAAGTGCACCATGCTAACGATGGGTGTGTGTTAGCACCCGTGCGCCCGTCGTCCATGAAGTGGAAGCTGACTCCGTCGGCGACCTAAAGGACGAGGACCCGATCGTCTCGGAGATGGGCCAAAAAGCACCAAGGCCCGGGGAAGGCTAACGTCCGGTACCCGAACGACATTTGGTCCAAATGTCGGCGCCTGCGTCGCGCCCGTCTTGGGCAGCGCCCATGTATTAAGAGAGGGGAACGAGAGAGGATCATTCATTGATGTAACAGAATTTCAAACTCGAATCCTAAACAATCTTTCATCCGGGCTCCAGCGGATTTCCTCTTCCTCGTCCACGTTCTTCTCCTTCCCCGGCTCAATCCCTCAATTTCCCTAGCTGCTTTGCTAACAAGTGGTATCGAGACACCCGATCCGTCGGCTCCGATCGCCGCCCGTGCTCACTATTCCGTCGATCACTTTCGATTCCGGCGGTTTGGTCGATTGAGCTTTGATTTCGTCTTTGTTTCGGTACCAAGTCGAAGTTCCTGTAATTCCTATCCAGAGTCGTGATTTCCGGCGAAGCCGCGCGCGATCACGGATCCCCGATACTCCCCATCACCTTTGCACCCACTTCGGTCGCTCGTGGTGCGATGGGTCCCGGCCAGGCGTCCCGCTCCTCGCTAAGCTCGACAAGCGTTTGCCGGTCGGGAGAGAAGCGCCGATGACCTATCGAAGCAAATCGACGACGCTTGGCGCCGCGCGGGCCGCCACCCGCCTCGGCGCGTTGGAGGCCGCTCACGGTGTTCGACACTTGGCGTCCAAAAGTGGATGGGTACATCGGCGACTTACGCCCGGGATATCAAGCGAATGAAGACGCTCAAGGCGGAGGTGGGCAAGGTGACCAAGTACATGGAGCCGTTGGTGGATGGTCCGTGCGGCGTCCACGGCGTGTTAAGTGTCGGCCCCATCGTTCGATGCCGCTCCCCTGCGCCCCCCAAGTCCGCTTCAACCCCGGTGACTCCGGCGTAAACTCATCGAGATCAAGCCGAGCACCACGCCAACTGCCAAGTTCGACAACCGGCGATCTCGGGGCTGGCTGCGCCCATCTGCGGGAGAACCGACCAACAAGCCCGGCGGGCACAGCGTCGGCATGGGAGCTACGGTTTGGTTACAACCGTAGTTCCCCAACCACACGGTATGTTTCCGTCGAATCCTTCAATCCCATGGGCGCATCAACCTCCCCCGCCAATCTACATAGACCACCACCCCTCACCTTCACCCGGCGTCCACCACCGCATCCACTGCGCGAATCGAAACTAGCTCTCAAGGGGGGGGATTTGATGGGGGCGGTCATCCAAACTTCCTAAGCTCAATTTCCCGGTGTTTGAAGGGGAGCATCCTAAGGCTTGGTCAAGGATTGCGAAGATTATTATGATCTCTATACGTGTTGAGCCTCGAGTTGGGTTCGGTAGCCACTATGCACTTTGCAAAAAAGGATGCCAATCGTTGGAAACGGTCAAGAGAATCCCGATTTGCAATCCACGTGCGGCTTTGTGTTGAAAGCGACTAGTGCTCCAACGCCGGCGCAACGAGCATGAGATCCTCATTAGGAAACTCCTGCATGTGTATCAATGTCACAAAGCGATGGCGAATACAACCACCAATTCATAGGTCTCATGAATGATCTCCTTGCCTACTCTCCCCATCATGATCCTCTCAGTATTTCATCCAGATATACATTGATGGGTTGAAGCTGACATTCGTCTTTTTATTACTATTCAACGCCCATCTACTTTGGACTTTGCACGCGCTGGCGGTGCGGGAGGGCGTCCTCGGAGATTCGCGTTGCGGCCCCTGCGCTTTGATCGCCCCGCTATTAGTGGTCGTGCGGTGCCATTGCCACCACCTTCGTGAAGCAAGCTCACGTGGATGACAAGCGTGGGTGGCGGGTGTTTGGTACATCGTCAGCAAGTGACAAAGTACCGCGACTTACATGCGCAACGCCGCGCCCGGGGCCTGTCGCGTGCGTTGTGCCGGGCAAGTAGAGTCGTGGAACATCGCCGCCCCGAGATGGTACAACCGCATCTTGTGCAAGAGTCGCGTGATCTGTTCCTCGAGCCGGAGGATGATACATTGGAGCGACCACAAGTAATCAACATGCCGAGATTCAAGCTCATCTCGCTTTCGGTGGCGGCGGATTCGGGAAGCACCAATGTGAAGAGCTTCTCCGTGGATGGTACTTTTTTCAGGATCGCCTCATATCCATTTTGGTGGACTCGGTAGCACTCATACCTTCCTCGCACTCGTTTGGGTGAATCACTTATCGCTGTCCGTAGTGCGCAACCACCTATTTCAGTACAAATTGCCAATGGTACTGTGCTTGTTTGTGATAGTTATATACCAGATGCCAGTTGGTCTATTCAGTCTTGTCAGTTTACTTCTGATCTCAAGCTCTTACCTCTGGCCTCTTATGATATGATTCTTGGGTTGGATTGGCTTTCGAGTTTTAGTCCCATGCAAGTTCATTGGCAGGATAGATGGTTGTCTATACCTTATGAGGGCAGGTCCGTCATGTTGATGGGAAATGATTTTGCATTACCGGTAGGTACTTGTTTTGCAATTGTCACCGCTGCAGTCCAATGCTCCCGAGAACCCCAATACTATTGCTCAGTTACCTGTGGAATTCCAGCAGTTATTGTCTGAATTTAGTGAATTGTTCCAACCACCTACTGAACTACCACCATCCAGAGATTGTGATCACTCAATCCCTCTTATTCCTGGTGCTCAACCAGTGTTCATCGAACCCTATCGTTATGCACGGTGTTAAAGACGAGAGATTGAAAAACAAGTATCCGCTATGCTTGAACAAGGTATTATTCAAAAGAGCACTAGTGCCTTTGCTTCACCCATACTTGTTGGTTAAGAAAAAGGATGGTACGTGGCGATTCTGTGTTGATTACCGCCATCTCAATGCTATTACACAGAAAGGCAAATATCCTGTTCCCATTATCGATGAGTTATTGGATGAGTTATTTTGGGGGCTAAATACTTTACTAGTCCGGACTTGCGGTTTGGTTTCCACCGCATCGAGGATGAAGCAAGGGGAAGAGTACAAGGCGCTTTCCAAACACATTTTGGGCAGTTTGAGTTTAGAGTTATGGCATTTGGTTTGACTGGTGCTCCAGGGTCCTTTCAGGATGCAATGAACACAACTCTGTTTTCCTGTTTACGACAATTTGTGTTGGTGTTTTTTGATGATATTCTTATATCTGATCCCGACTTGGCATCTCATCCGAGCATTTGAAGGTGGTGTTCTCTTTGTTGGCCAAAGACAATCGGAAGTGAAAACTTTCTAAGTGCGCTTTTGTGCGCACTTCGGCTATTATACTTAGGTCATGTGATCGGTCGGTCGGGTGTTAGTACTTGACCCATCTAAAATTTCAGCAATCTCTACTTGGCCTTGTTCCTCCGTCGGTTAAGGAACTGCGTGGATTCTTGGGACTTGCCGGGTTATTATCGTAAATTTGTCGCCCTTTGGGATTATTGCAAGACCTCTCCGACGCTCTATTAAAGAAGCATAACTTATTCATTTGGACCCCTGAACACACTACAGCCTTTGAGCAATTGAAACAAGCACTCTGTCAGTCCCCAGTGCTGGCTTTGCCCAATTTCAACAGAGCTTTCTCCATCGAAACAGATGCTTCGGACTTAGGCATTGGAGCAGTCTTGATGCAGGATGGACACCCCTTGGCTTACATCAAGAAAGCCTTTCCCTAAGACAAGAGGATTGTCGACTTACGAAAAAAGAATACATGGCCATTTTAATGGCGGTCCAAACTCCGGGCGCTCTTATCTCCGGTTTAGTGAGTTTATTATCTTGACAGATCAAAAGAGTCTCACTCAACTCACTGACCAGCGCTTACACACCTCTTGGCGGCATAAGGTGTTCTCTAAGCTTCGGGGCTTCAATACATAATCATCTACGGAAGGGGTTCGAAAAAAGCGTGGCTGCGGGCGCATTGTCTCGCCATCCCGCACCAACCGCTATGTGCTCGGCTATTTCTTGATGGTTCCTTCTTGGTTGTCTTACGTGGTCGCTTCCTATGATAATGATGACCATGCTCGTGATATTATCGGTAAATTGGCTCTGCTAGGCCGATTCTATTCCAAACTTCACACTACATTTAGGTGTGCTTCGTTATCGCCGCCAGTATGCGGATTGGGAATGACAAGGTGCTACAAATGAAGTTGATGACGAGTTCCATAGCTCGGCATGGGGGGATCATTCGGCATTCCCGTGACTATGCCATGAAGGCGGCCGTCGAGAATGTTTGTTCGTTGGTTGTGCTCGATCGCGCCAACAATCTAAACCTCGACCGTGCCAAGAAGCGGGTCTTCTCGGCCATTGCCGGTCCACGACTCGGCTTGGCGGGTGATATCAATGGATTTTTATCGATGGTTTACCATTGTCTAAAGGCTATGATTGTATTCTCGTGGTTGTTGACCTGTTCATGAAGTATGCCCACTTTATTCCACCGGCATCCGCTCACGCCCCTTTTGTGGCTCGATTTTCATGGATTCAGTTCACGTGCACCATGGTCTCCCTCTTTCCATTGTGTCGATCGTGGCGGGATCTTCACTAGTAACGCCTGGAATGAGATCTTTGACATGGCCGCGTTCGGCTGCTGCCGCAGCACCTCCTACCATCCCGAGTCCGATGGCCGACGCGAACGGGTGAATCGATGTCCGAGACTTACCTCCGCCGCTTTGTCCATGCATGCCCACGCCGATGGAAGGTCCGCTTCCAACAGCCCAATTCTCGTACAACTCTTCCCCCACTCGCGCCATTGGCCGCCGCCATTTGAGGCTCTCTATGGCTATTCTCCCGCATCGCTTGCCGTGCCTCCGGTGCACGATGAACGGATAATGTCTCTCGCTAATTGGGCTTCCACTCGTGCTGGATGGACGAATTGATTCAAAGATCATCTCCACCGTGCCAAGGCTCGGATGAAGAAACAAAGCGGTCGGCACCCGCTTCAACGTGTGTTTGAGGTTGGAGATTACGTTTTGCTTAAAGCTACAGCCCTACGTTCAAACTTCTGGCTCCACGATCTCATCGAAATTGGCTTTCAAGTTCTTTGGCCCCTTCACTATCTTGGAGAGTGTGGGCACTGTGGCCTATAAAATGGGACTTACCTCCTCATGCGGCGATCCATCCGGTGTTTCACGCCTCCCACCCTGAAGCGTGCCATCGGGTCCAATCATCAGGTGACACCGACTCTGCCAACTGATTTTGCTCTCCGCCTCATTCCCGGCGGTGTTCGAGTCCCGTTACGTCGCCCAAGGCGTCAATCAAGTGCACCAGGTGCTGATCAAGTGGAATAACCTTCCCCGGTCGCTGGCAACATGGGAAGATTATGAAGCTTTGCGCCAGGAATTTCCAAAGGCGTCTGCTTGGGGTCAAGCATCCGGCAAACGGGGAGGGAATGTCGGCACCCGTGCGCCCGTCGTCCATGAAGTGGAAGCGACTGCCGGCGACCTGAAGGGCGAGGACCCGATCGTCTCCGGAGATGGGCCAAAAGCACCAAGGCCTAGGAAGGCTAACGTCCGGTACCCGAACGACATTTGGTCCAAGTAATCGCGCCTGCGTGCGCCGTGCGGGGCAGCGCCCATGTATTAAGAGAGGGGGAACGAGAGAGAGGATCATTCATTGATGTAACAGAATTTCATCCGGGCTCCAGCCGGATTTCCTCTTCCTCGTCCCTGTTCTTCTCCTTCCCCAGCTCCAATCCCTCAATTTCCCTAGCCTGCTGCTAACAGTGTGGCCGCCAGGAAGCTGAGAATGAGAACGAAGATGGAAAAGGCAGATTAGTGAAGAGAGAAGCAAAGAGCTCACGAGGGGGGAGGCGAGCACATAGATAAGAAAGAGAAGAGATAGCTTGGGCTAGCTGATGGATAAGAAAAATAACGAAATGATGAATAATAATTTTTTTTCTCAAATTGCAACGCACAGACATATTTGCTAGTGTATAGTCTATATAGTAGACAAAGATAATACACATATCCCTGAGGCTTATCATGACGTGTTTGCCATGCGCTACGTGCATTCATGTACGTGAATGTTTGCATCTGTCTTGCAATTCGGAGAAAAAAAAAACTAACACAAGGTTTAGCGAGTGATGTCTGATGTTGGAGTTGTTTGTTGTGCGCACGCGACTTCGGGCAAAAATAAAATGACTTTAATTTTGCTGGAAGGGGATCGAGTAGGCAGTGGGGAGGTGGATGATTAACAAGTTTTGATGAGATGAAACTCGTCATCGAAGTTACATCAGCGTGCTTGTATGATTCATGCAGCGATGCGCCGTAGAGAGAGAGGACAGCTGACCTCACCAGTCACAACCACCTCGACGTACGTTGATCCATACAGTATTTTGTTAGTCAGCATTATCTCGTAAACTAATCGAACAGAAGAAAACAAGATGAGGAAATCGCCCTTAAATACCTCGTAGCTTGCGAGCCGTGAGCTGCAGATCCATCGAGGAGATGATGAGGATCACGAGGGACCTGCAGGAAATGGCCGGCAACGTCGCGCGCCGTGTGCCGCGGACTGTTGTGTTGCTGCAGGGGAGCGGCAAGAGCAGCAGCAGGAGGAGGAGGAAGATGGCGGTGGCCAGGCTCGGGGGCAGCGTCAGGCCGCAGCGCCGCAGATTGCTGGCGCTCCGCAGGCGGCTGCGACTGCGGTGGGTGACGGCGCTGTACAGGCGGGCCCTGCGGCGGCTGCGCGCGGCCTGCGGCAGCGAGGCCGTCCAGCGCGTCCTCGAGGGAGCCGCACTGGTGGGCGCCGTGCGCGTGGACGCCGGGGTCTGACCAATCCGCCCGTGGCCGCCGGCTGTCCGTCCGACGCGCTTGTTTGTACACGCACACGCACGGTGGGATGGGATGATTGTGACGGTGCCCGTTGCGAGTGTTTTCATTCGTACCGGCAGGAAATGAGTGGAAAGTGCATTTCTAGATCCAAAAGATGGTAGGACCGCTGCGGTTACATTTTTGTGTCCCTTGACTTGAGTCGAGCGTATGGAGACCGGATGTGTCGAACACAGGGGCAGACCCAGACGCGCGTACTTTCTACCCGGCGTTTCCCTGGCCAAACGCACAGAGACCGATGAGCAGGCGAGGCGGACCGTCTGAAATCAGCAGCCGGAAAAGCACTTACAAAAAGGGCAGCAGCCGACGCCGGGCGCGTGACTCGGCACTCGGCAACAAGACGCACGCGTCCTCGTTTTTTGACAACGTACGCGTCCTCGTTGGGCTACTCTACTCGAGCCTCCGTGTGCGTCTGGAACGAAAACGCACACGCACACGCCCAGCCGCAGCAACTGATGGGCGAGTCCATGTCGGGAACCACTCCACTGCAGCACCACCGTCCACGCCCACCAACTCACCACCAAATAATGAACGCCAGCATCCGCTCGGCTCGGCGCTTTCAGCCGCAGCGCAAGGAAACGGAACATTCCCCGTCCCGGTCCGGTCGTCCCCACGCGCACCGCACGGCACGGCACGGCCGCGGCGGGATCCCCGTAACCGCCAGAACGAAAAGTGGCGACCGCGACGGGGCCCGGCGGACCGAGCTGCCTGCCTGGCGTAAATGGGCGCCGAGCCCAACTCAGCCCAATACAGTGGCCGGTCGGGGCGGAAAATGGAAATTTTACCGTGGCCGTCTGTCTGAACTCAACGGAGAAAAAGAAGGGACGGCAGCAGAGCAGCAACCAGGGAAAGGAAAGTAGTGGTGGACTGGACGGCTACCACCACGACTACTAGTACTACTACTGCAGATCAAGCCGCCAAGAGCAGTGAGACGCGTGGGGGCACTTGAGAGCAGAGAGAGCAGCGGGGCAAGGAAGAAGGGAAGGCAACCCGACGCGATCTCCGGGGCAGCAACAGCAAGGGAGTGCGAGGCGGGGCCATGAGGATCCGGAAGCGCACCCCTGCCAGTGCCTGGACAGCATCACCGCCGCCGTCGCCCTCGCCGCCTCCCCCGCCGCTGCAGCAACCCACGGTGAGATTAATTATTTGCCGCCGGCCTGTCGTCGCCTGTGGCCGCACGGGCTGAATCGTCGTGCTGCTGCAGCCGCCGCAGGCGGGTGGGTGATCTTTCTTTCCTCCTCCAGTTCTGCTCACCACTTGCCTGCCTGCCGTTCTTGGTGCAGGAGAAACCACCACGGGAGGAGGACGAGGAGGCAGAGGAGAAGAAGAACCCGGCGATCCCCGCCGCCGGGGAAGACAACGACGACCAGGTCCGCCCCGCCCCCCGCCCCCGCCCCCCGCCCCCGCCGGGAACAGGAACAGGTGAGTGTCAAGATCCTCTGTTCAGGTGTCCCTAGGAGATCTCGGATGGTGGGGTAGCTGAGAAACCACTTTCTTTGCTTGTTTCTTTCTGCCCCCTGCCCCGCGCAGGAGCGACGTGCCCAAGCCGGAGCCGCAGGAGCAGGAGCAGGAGCAGGGCGCCGCCGTCAGGTGCAGCCGGAACGACGGGAAGCGGTGGCGCTGCAAGAAGGCGGCCGTGCCGGGGTACCTGTTCTGCGACCGCCACATCGCGTGGTCCACACGCAAGCGCAAGCCCAGGACCAAGAGTCACGGCAGCCGCGTCCTGGAGCCCACCACCACCATCCCCATGGAGGACCACCGTCAGGCGTAGCGCGGCGCCGGCCGGCTTCTTCCGGGCTGATTGACTTACCATGATTTACCTTTACTATACTCTTCGACTGGTTGACACTTCTGCATTCTGCGTTGCCTGCATCTTTCTCGATCTTGCTGCCTTGGTATGCTCGTATAGTCGTATCGTATAGTAGCAGTACTCGTGTTCGTCGGATCAAGGCAAATGCAGCGATGGCTTTTTAGGAAGAATCCAGGACCCGATGCAAAAGTAGACAGCTAAATATATAGGGGGCATTGATGATTGGTCATTGGTTTTGCCATGCTCCTCTCGAGCCAATTTTTTAGGAAAAACTGGGGAAAGGGGCTGAGCCCCTACAAGAAAAATATATATATATTAAAAAGAAGTTTAAGTTACAGGGGCAAAATCAAGAAACAAGGAAGGAAATAAAAAATGTTATCTGAACTACGAATACAACAAACCTTGTAACCTTTGATCAAACTGATTAGCAAGACTTGGCTTAACTCTATGTAAAAGCGAGAGCATTTCTAAAGAAAAAAAAAATCTAAAAGCAGCTTAAAGTTGGTTGAATGCCCTTAAAGATCAGGTTGATCCTGACTAACCAGATTGTCCAGGAAATGAGCACTACGGTTGTGATGGAGATTAGTGAATGTAGCCTGTCTTTGAGATAATCTAAAAGCTCTCGAAAAGCTTCATGTCAATGTGAATCAGTTCCCAATAATGCTTTGTAAATGGACATTGCACGAAGAGGTGGTGACATGTCTCTTCTATGCCCATGGACATAGGACATAGCACATAACTATAGGGATCTAAGTGCATATTCTTTCTTTTCAGGATATTTCTGGTACTTAGCCTGCCCTTTTTTTTTGGCTTAGTTAGCTTGTCCTTGAGTAAGAGTCAGAAGCACACTTTATGCTTAGGTCAGCATGTGCATTTGTGAGTTTGTTGATGTCCTACAATAGCTTTGTAAGCATTTGAGGAGCTACAATGGTCTCCCCATCTATATCGCCAAGTGTATTTGTTTTTACGTTAATCAATCTCTATCAAGAGCTTTATCGGGCTTTGAATATGGATGAATGCTAGAGGCCCTAAAAGTGGGAGATGAAATAGTTGTGAGAAGTCCACTTCACTTTCTACTGTTGTTGTATGTAATGCAATAGCTTTATTTCTGCAAAGGAGTGGAGCTCGTGCCATGATCGATCGTTAGCCATTCCAATTGTCTTGCTAGAAAAGTTATCTTTTGCGATTCTTAGATTCTATAATTGTTAGCTCTTTGAACTGAGAAACGTTTTTTTGTGGTTGTCTTTCCAACAATAAGATCATGTTTTTACATGGTTCGGTAGTTTCCCATTCCCTCAAAATGCATTTCCCATATCATTTGCACCCAAGGGATGTCAATTTTGTTGAAATATTTGTGTAAGTTTTTTTGAGTAGGTGGGCTTGCTTACGTGTTTGGATGTCAATGACACCTATGGCCACCTCTTCTTATTTTGGGATGCATACCATTTTCCATGATGCTTTTGCTAGTTTTATGTCATTTCCTCTCCATATGAAATGCTTTTACGGAGCTATCAATCTTCTTCATTACATTTTTGGGTAGTTTTAAAGTGCATTTGAAGAATGTTGGCGAGAGAAGTGAAGATTGCATTTTTCAACTCGTCTACAAGTTTGAGACAAGCAACTTGTTCTCGCTTTGTAAGTCTTCTTTTTCACATTTGTTTTCGAAAGTGGCATGAAATATAATCCTCATCCTTGGTTTGCTTAACTCAAGACAAGAGGCAATCCTATATACGTAAATGGCAAGTGCGCCTTTAGAGCGACCAAGAGTCCTAGCTAGCAAATCAAGCCTTTCTTCTATCATATTGATATGCAACATCACGGACTTTCGAAATTCACTCTTAGCCTAGTGGATTAAGTGAAGGTGTTAATGACATACTTCATGAAGAAAATTTGTCTTGAATCACCTTCAAGAATGATAATCATGAGCAGCCCACGCTCTTTTGCCTCGGTTCACCAATGATTGCAATGAATCAAAAAACTAACACAAAGAGAAGAGGTATTGGGTGTCGCCCTACCACACTCCTCTTAGACAATTGAAGGTTTTCCCTAGTGTTCCATTTAGGAGGACTAATGAGGTCACTAAAGAAAAATGGTGTTGCATCCATTGAAATCATTTTTGTCCAAAGCCTTTCTTCTCCATTATAGTGGGAATTGTTTTGGTATTCCATCTTGTAAAAAGCCTTCTCAAATTCTAACTTTAACATAATAATTTCTTTCTTTGAATAGTGACACAAGTGCATATTCTAGTGACCAAGGTAGGTAGTCTTGAATAGTCCTTTTTCTTGATGAAGGCATATTGATTTCTATGTAATAGTTTGGTGTTCACTATTTTTTCAGTCTACCCACTAGCAGTGTACCCGCAAGCAAATCAAGCCTTTCTTCTATCATATTGATATGCAACATTATGGAATTTTTTGAAATTCACTCTTAGCTAGTGGATTCAATGAAGGTGTTAATGATAGACTTCATGAAGAAAATTTGTATTGGACTACCTTCAAGAATGATTAGTGCCATCAACATACTGACTTAATAGGAAATCACATATTGTTTCTAGTGGAATTGGTAATCTGAGCAGCCAGAGCTCTTTGCCTCGGTTCACTAATGATTGCAATGAATCAAGAGCTAACACAAAGAAAAGAGGTGATAGGGTGTCGCCCCGCCTCACACCTCTTATAAAAATTGAAGGTTTTCCCCTAGCGTTCCATTTAGGAGGACTGGCGAGGTTGCTATGAAAAATTTTGTTGCATCCATTAAAACCATTTTTGTGCAAAGCCTTTGTTCTCCGTTATAGTGAGCATTGTCGGGTATTCCATCTTATCAAAAGCCTTCTCAAAATCCAACTTTTAAGATAATAATTTGTTTCTTTGAATGCTGACATAACTGCAACTATTCTAGTGACCAAGGTAGGCAAATCCGAATAGTCATTTTCTTGATGAAGCCATATTGATTTTTGTATACTAGTTTGGTGATCAATATTTCGTAATTTAATCGCTAGCAGTTTAGTTAAGAGCTTAACAGAGGAGTTTAAGAGGGAAATTGGTGTATAGTCTTATATAACCCTAGCACCATCTATCTTTGGGATTAGAGAGTTATGAATGAAGAGTCGATGCTCCTCATGCATAAGTTGTTGTTTTCGTCAGTCATAGTTTATAGAAATTCTCCTTGATTGTTGCCCAACAACCTTTTGAAAACTCATTATTGAAACCGTCTAGTATTGGAGAGTTATCATTTGGGGAGTCTATCTCACTAGTTAGGAAAGGCTCCTCAAGAAAGCCCAGTGTTTACTTTTTTGTAGAATTTTAGATGGGTCAATAACAAAGCCTTTGAAAATTGTTTGTCCCATCCTCTTTGTAAAACATTCCTAAAGTAACAGCTTATTTGTCCTTGTTGTAGTAAGAATGGAGCCCTCTCTTTGTTCTAGTTGGGTAATAATTTATAGCATTTGCATGAAAGAACTTTGTTTTTGCATCTTCTAATTTCACCCATTTGAAGGCTCTCCTTTTCCTCCAATATACCTTTTGCAAAGAATAGCAACTTTGCTATCAAAATAATTCTGAAGTTCCATATAGCAAGGCTAAGGTCTCTAAATTATTCTATGATGTTTAAAAACTACATTAGTGATATTGAGTTGGAGATGATGACTAGGCATTCGGCTTACTTATATCTAAGGACTTTCCTAAGTTTCTTGAACTTCGGTAGTTATGTTTTTACTCGCATTGTCTATTTGAGGGACCTGAAGGCAACCAATTTTTATTCAAGATGTCCTAAACCCTTCATGTTGGAGCCAAAAGTTTTCAAATCAACAATCTTGTTTATGCGATAGAATCAGTTGATATAGTCATTAAGCATGAACAATGATCGAAAGGGGTCATTGCCAAGGCTTTCACCAGATGTGTCTAGGTAGCTTAGTGTCCATGAACTGGAGGTGAAAACCGAATCTAGATTCTAATACAAGGGAGAAGACTCAATATTTGACCAAGTGTATCTTCTCCCCGTAAAAAAATAATTTTATTTAATCCAAGAGGACTAATAACATCATTAAAGATGAGCATTTCTGTTAAGTCCCTCCTTTGTTTCTTTTCTATTACTTTCTCATCGATTGCAGCCTCTCGTTGGTATTTCTTAGCGAAAAGCAAAGAAAGTCCGCATAGCGCCGCGGAAAGTACCGTTGTAGCACTTCACCTAGAGGTATTCCGGTGTCGAATTTCCACAGGGGAACAAAAGTTAAGTCTATTCTTCCAACTATCAAGGGTCAAGCATAGGAGGTGATCTAAGGAGCGATGTGTTCTTTCAAAGACTTAGGCTAAGTCGCTACTC
Organism: Hyparrhenia diplandra; assembly: GCA_015847255.1. Classification (NCBI taxonomy): domain Eukaryota; kingdom Viridiplantae; phylum Streptophyta; class Magnoliopsida; order Poales; family Poaceae; genus Hyparrhenia; species Hyparrhenia diplandra. Next base: position 118,244 of record JADLZK010004141.1, on the reverse strand, counting down.
TTTCTATTAATCGAGTATTACTTCAGCACCGGAGTGCACTTGGTCCGCTAAGCGATGCGGCCTCTTGCTCTACTACGCAACCGGACGTGGAGGAGTAATGATGGGCGAATAGGGCTGTCACCACCTATCCCCTACCTCACTACCGTGGATTGCTTGAGCAAACGAGGGTGATTTATAACTTAGACACCACGTCTACGTTACTTGTCACTACTCTAGCGTTGGCCGGAGATCCCGTCTTCATCGGGGGTCCTCTACTAGAGTATTTACCATCAAAAACAACGATCCCGTAATTCTCGATAAAATAAATGATAGCGTGAAACTTAAGAATGATACTGAAAGTAAGACACGAATAACTTTCACTAAGCCGAAAGGTTACCCGTAGAGGTACAAGGTAGGGAGGCGGGAGCCGACAGATCCGCACTCCGACAAATAAAAAGACCGCGGGGGGTCGCTACTCATTTCTTCCTCTCTACCTTGCACTCTCTCTCACTCCCTCGAGTGTCTTGGCACTCTCTAAACCACCCTGAATGTGAGATTATGAAGTGTGTTGATTGATGTCCTATGGAGAGGGGGGGTTGACCCTCCTTTTATACACAAATGAAAAGTGGTTTTGGCGGGAACGTTTGGCCGAAAAACGCGAAAACACCTTCATGCACCGCCTCTACTCCTCCGGCTTCGGGACAGAGACCAAGGCGCGGCGGGATCGGGCACCAGGCCGCGGCGGGCGTGCGGCCGGCCCAGGTTTGGCCCGCCCCTGTGCCGTGCCTCCGTGTGTGGGCTGGTGGCCTGCTCTAGGTTGCTCTTTCGGAGGTGCTTCGGTCTACTTTGGTCTGGTTCTGGCCTATCACGTTCCTCTTGGCTAAAGCGTATTCTCTGAGTTGTGTTTTCACTCTTCTTTGGTGTGTTATCACCTGTTTCCGTGTTTGTCCTTGCAAAACAGACATTCTAGAAATACAAGTGGAACTAGGTGAGTAGTAAATATTTAGTTCACATAATTGGGTTTTATCTCTCTTAATTAGAGCTAAGTTGGCGGTATAAAATGTGTGATAATGACCGCCAACAGTCTCCAAAAGCTATTTATAGTTAGTAGAATTAGGCATCTGTATTTGCTTGAATTAATCAATAAAGTTTGTTTTCCCTTATGTGGCGCAAGGCCAACTATCATTGTGTATAGAGATGTCAGTTCAACTGTTACAACATATTCATTTACAAAAGCAAGTTATCCACTTAATAAAGACCTTCTCCATGTAGTTAGTATACCCCCTAAGGCCCCTACTAAAGGAAGATACTCAACTCTGTCAGAGATTGGTGGATAGAAATTTCTAATAAAATTCTTGTCTATATGCTCTGTTTTGATTTCTTGGAAACATAAGACATCAAAGCATGACTCTACTACTTTGTCCCTTACAACATTCCACTTATCCCTACAATTTATTCCCCTTACATTCCAGCACATCATTGTCCACTTCCTAATGTTATTGTGACTTGTTATGGAAACCAACAACAACAACAACATATTATGGAAACTAAACTTAGAGACTCAACACTTAAAGTTATATCAAACAACTATCATTAACCAAAACATCCGCAACCAAAATGGCATAGTTCAAAAGTAGCTGAGGATACAAAAGGGATTTCGGCTTGCAACCATTGGATACAAGCAATTCATTTCTAACATTCAGAACAAAATGAAGACTTACATCAAACATTTTCTCGGCAACACATTCTTGTTTCTACCATTGCTATCATTCCTTAGTCTCAGACTTGTTCTTCACAGCTTCATCATCACCAATAGGCTTCTTCTTATGGGGCATGCTCTTCTTCTTTCCCCCACTGGGCTTGGCTACTTTATTTTTCTAACAGAATCCCCTCCTCTAAGTTTTCTTTTTTCTATCTGACAAAGTTTAGCTCCTAGAGTCCTGATGACCTATGTTGACGAGGTTGGTGGATTAGAGGAGCAAGCAAGACATTTCCTTTTTGCCCCATACTTTGAGATCTTCCTCCCCGCCAATAGAGCAGTAACACTGCTTGTGATAGGCTTAGATTAATCTGCTAACGTTCGGTTCAGTGCAAGTTGATTTCTTGAAGCCTTTTATTATTTCCTTTCCTTGGATTTGCCAGTGTAGCAACTCCTTCTGGTTCCTCCTTGATCTCCTCATTTTTCCATTCCTCCTGCTATAATATCTCTGTTACGTATGTGCGAGGGAACAAGCATGCATGTTACTTATTCACAAAAAGCACCTTCTTACTGTGTGCGTGATGCAGCCAAACAGGAATAGGTATAGCCCCAAGGTCACAAATTTGTTTTATGAAACATCATCTTGCATGCCAGGTTAACCTAGATGGATAGATGATTCGATTACCAGCACAGAAACAACACCCACCCCAGGTGTCCACAGGCAAGTCAACCCCACGCCCTTGGAAAGAAGTTTTTTTTGGAAGCGCCCTTGGAAAGAAGTTAAAGGCAATAGAAAAGTCCCTATGGTCCGTCGTTGTCTGTCAGCGTATGGCCAGGTGTGGCCATTCCTCCAACGGCGTCGGATTTCCCATGCGGTCGTCCACCTGAATAGATGCTGAGACACAAGTGATACATTGCGTTTGCGACTCCTGCTGCCATGGCACGAGCCTCTGCCCCTAGCCTGTGGATTTCACTGCCTAGTTTTCTATTAAATATAAGATTTTGATGCATAGTTGAGCAAAGTAACCACCAACCAACATGGAAAAGAACCCCACTGGTTCGGCTCCAATCTTCTAATCGAACCGCTTTAGGCTATTTTGTAATGTTGTGCTGTAAAATGTCCTCAAGTACCAATATACCATAGAATTTGCTGGACCGGCATACTGGATATGATTCGTTGCCTCCCAGTTCGAACTCCCAGCCGATATTTCTAGCGTTGGTAGTAAACGTCCGTAATAGACGACGTGGCAAGGGGCCCGTTGAGGTGGAGCGGGAGACTGGACACACACACAGAGAGAGAGAGAGGACGCCACCGCCGTGCAGCACGGGAAGACCATCGCGCTCATCCACCTCCGTCGGATGCACGAGAACACCACCGTAGTGGAGGCTGCGTGCGTGTGCACAGCCGGAGCCCCGCGTCGCGCGCCGGTAGCGGGAGACATGGCGAGAAGGCATGGCCGGTGAGGTCGGCCATGGCAGGCCTGTAGGTGACCCAGAAGCACATAGACAGGGAGACGACGAGGAGGTCGAAGCGAATCCTAGCCACCACCTAGCCGGATCGAGTTGACTCCGCGCGGGCCTTCCCGCAGATACGGCCACTCGGGTTTGGGTTCACCTTCTCCGACGGTGATGGCCTCCACAACCTCCGTCTCTCCTACATTTGCGGCGGGGTCTTCGAGCAGCACGCGGATGGTGCTATGGCTGCTGGCACGAGCAGGGGCGGATTCGGCGGCGCCGGATCTCGGGGAGACGGGAGCGCACGGTTTGTAGGTGCCTTGGGCTTGCTCGCCATGGCCACAGCCCACGAATGCAGCCGCGGCCGAGCCACCACGGGTGGAGCTGCACCTCCCCGCATGGGCGCTCAGTGGTCGTCGTGGGCGCGCGGGAGCTCCACCCGCTACCTCACTCGCCGCGCCTACCGTTGCCGGTCGTGCCCGGTCGCCGTCGGGGGAGGAGGTTAGGGGCGCCGTCGTGTTGGTCCCGACGCCGCTGATTGAGGGAGCGGCAACGGGCGGCGCCACCGCGAGAAATAACGGGCATGGAGGGATGGCAGCGGAGAGAGAGGGAGAGAGGGTGGGGGAGATAAAAGAAAAAGGAAAAAAATCTAATATATAGGTCCCACTTGGTTATAGAGGAGGTTATATGGAAAAAAAAAAAAACGGTGGCGAAGAATTAAGTTTAGAGGAGAGAATCTTGATGACGAGGATGAAATATTCCTTTTAAATGAAGCAAATAGAGGATCAGTAAGTGCAGACAGTCTTAGGGCATGTACAACCCTCGGACGGGCAAGGGTCATCTCAGATAACCTTGAATTTATCATATAGATACATATAAAGACAAATCATACAACCCATGTACAAAGGTTTTGTCTATAAGCTATTTAATGCTATGCATGTAGCTTAAGATCAATTACAAATATATATGTGTATACCATTGTGTGACTATTTGATAGAATAATATTAAGCATAAATAAAATATTTTTAAAAAGCATTATTATAATAATTATATTATATATAATTATGTTAAACTACTCAAGTTGGGACAAAAATATAAATTGTAGTCATCACTCGACCAAGAGCATATCAAAAGTATATAAAAAGTTGAGATCCGTTGGACTCTGATTTGACAAGGCTTTGATGCTCATTTTCTGTCATCATTAAACCATTGACATTGCTGTTTAGGGGTCTAATTATCTCTTAATTCGTAAGTCAAACGATGTTAGGTCCTTAAGCAAAGCTGAAGTTCAATCTATGGAGAACAATTTTGCTTCTTGACCAAAGAACTAAATCGCCCGCAAATAGCCCAAAACGACGTCCAAGCAGGGGCTCCACATCACCCGCTAGCTGTTCGACGATTTGCCTCAAAGGCGACACGTGCCCTCGCGTGTGTCCGCGTTCCTGGAGCTTCGCTCCTCCATTGCCGACACCAGGGTCGCTCCATGTCGCGCTATTCGGGCCTTGTTGCGAGAAGTGGGAGGCCGAGGCCGAGGCTGCCCACTCCCCTCATTCGCCGTTCATTCCTCGGCTCTCTCGCCTGCTGCCGTGCTCCGGGCGCCCGTCCGCCGCGACCGAGGCTTCGCAGCGAGCGAGCTACCGCGACACCACTCTCTCTTTCCGCTTGCGGCGTTTCTTCCTATCCCTGCGTTGCGCCGCTCCTTTGTGACTCCGTGACTGCCACCACGGCCCTCGTCGTCGTCGCGGTGTTGGCCGCAGTGGCGCGGATGTGGCGCGCTGCCGCCCGGCGCACGCGGCCAAGCCGACTTTGCCCGCCTCGGGCCGGCTGAGAGTAGCGCCGGGCCGCGCGGAACTCGGGTCATCCACCGCTGCCTCCTCGCCATTGGCGTGACTTCCGATCGGCGGCTGAGATCGACCCCCGAGCACCCCATCCATCTCCTGTTGTGTCGTGAGGAAGAAAGAAGGAGAAAACTCCCGCGCGTGATCGCATAGGACTGCACAAGGCGCGAGCGCCAAACGACGGTCGCCCGGAGAAGACGAGCCTGTACAACAGGCGGGGGCTCGTCTGCTCCGTCTTGGGCAACGGGACGAAGGCGTCGCCTCGCCCGGACAACGCGAGGCACATCTGTGGGCAGGCGCGGGGTGTTTTTCGTAAAAATGCCGCTTATACCGACGGGGCACGTCAACGGGTTGTACATGCCCTTAGGCGCAGATGGAGCAGCACTGCAAGCACAACCAAGTCCACCAGTTGATTGCACATTAGTCGCACACGTGTGTTATATGCAAATTCTCAGCACGTACGTGTGTGCGGTTTTTATAACTTTTGATTCCGGTCTGAATTTGGAGTGGTTAACGATCTTTTTTTTAATCTAATTTTGGCCTTCCGAATGAAGGCTACCCATCATACCCATACCCAAATAAACAATCAGCTTCATCAAACGCAAGAACGAATCACAGTATTCCTTCCAAGATTCCAACACGAAAACAGATGTTCTTTGATCCTTCCCAGACCTCTAATACTAACAACAACCAATGTTTAACCATATATGGAACAACCAACCAACACGAAAAAGTCAAATAGCCAATCAGCCAACAGCTAAAAATCAAAGGAACAGAAATTAACAACTAAAAAGCCAAGCTGCTGCCGATTAACTTATTTTCTACACCATGAGAGATGCAAAGAGTACGCACGCAGGAGTTTGATGCTCACATCAAAGACTTGAGCGACCGTGCTTTCACAGGCTTCCTCCAACGCTTCCATGGGGCCTTTCTCTTCCCCAATTTACCAATCCTAGTCTGGGGATCAACAGTTCCATCCATGTCGCAGCCATGAATACCAGTCCTGTCATACTCATCATCGCTGCTCTCTTCGTCGATGCCGGCAATCCCTGCAATGTCCTTGTCGCAACTAGACACATCATCTTGAGCTGCAGCCTGATTAGTTAATTCAGTAACTTCAACTGCTTCCTCTGTAGGACGAGAAGCATTTTCATGTGTTTCCTCCTCTTCTTCTTGCTTTGCAGGCAGAGGTTCGTTCTTGCTACCGCTGCTTCTACACTGTCTTTTGGTTCGGAATGGACTGAACCCAGCATAGTAGTAGAAGCCCTCAGTCACACTGCAATCATTTCCAGCCTTCTTCTTCTTCAGTGGCTTCTTGTTGGTGGAGGACTTGGAGGCAGCTACTAGCACCGGCGCCGGCACTGGTGCTGCCTTCTCCAATTGTACCATGGTGTGGAACTTGAAATCGGGGTTTAAGTAAGAGCGCTTATGCACGGAATGGTATTCACAGAGTGTGTCAGGTTTGCTCACTGGCCGTTGCAGTGCCACCGTCTGCCGTCGTTCTTCTTGCACATCCAGATCCATGCTGCCCCGGCATCCCGCCCCTCCTCTTTCTTGATCTTTGCCTTCTTCTTAGTCTCGCCCTCCTCCTTATTCATTGGAGCCTTTTTCACGACCTCACGCTTCAGTTGCTTACTGCTTTCCCTGTAGGCTGCAGGTGGTAGCTTCTTCTTCTTGGTGGAGGAGGTAGCTGGTATGGTGGCCGAAAAGAGCCAGCTCGCCCGGGTCGTGACATTGATCAAGTACTTGTCAATGAGTTCGTCCTCCTCCTAATTGAATGAAACAAGTGAATTAATCAAAAACAACATTACAACAAATAGGTACAGATGCTTCCCCAAGCCCAATACAGCACCGAAATGGGGGCCGCGGATCTAGGGTTCCACCGGGCCGCCGCTCCGGCGATTCGAAACTAGACGCGCGGCTGCACCCAAATTACCACGACGAAACAGGAAGCTAATGCAAGCTAAAGCTAAGTCAGGTAGTCCTCTTTCTCCATCCCGGCCTGCTAGCCTCCCATTCGAACCTGCCGGCCAACCATAGAGACATGCACGAACCATAGCACCGCGAGTAGCAGAACCCGTGGAGACCCCATGGAATAAGCAGCGAGCTCGCAGCAGAGCATGGACCTCATAGAGACACCCAGAGTCCCAAGTGGAGCAGAGAAGCGAGTGAGAGAGAGGGTACGAACACGAAGGGAGAGGCGGAGATCGACGGGGAGCTAACCTTTTGGTTGGAGAGGGAGAGGTCGGCGATAACGTCCCATGGGGAGCGGCTGAGCTCACAGGGCTCCACAGAGGAAGCAGAGGGGCTCCAGAAGCTAGGCCCGCCACTTGATTCGGGCGCGGAGCACGGCGCCGGGTGCGGTGGCGGCGGCAGAAGTTCGAACGGGGGCGCTGCGCCAGCGGGTGGGGCGGCGGAGGCAGAGTACGCAGAACCTAGGAGACGGGAGGCGCTCCTGCGGATCCGCATGGCGCGTGCGGCGCTTGAGGACTGAAGGTGGAGGGATCTGAGCCTGGGAGCTAGGGTTTGGGATGTTGGTGTGGAGTCTGGAGGTGGACTTGTGGAGAAGGCGAGGAAGATCAGCGCAAAATGGACGAGAGGGTGGGTGGGTGTGGGTGCGTCCAATTCGGCCCTGTTTTAATTTCCGTCTGGCATTTTCACTAGCGCGGGGCGCAGTGCGTGCGCTAGCTTCTCTGTGGCGCTCACATGTTTGAGATGCCTGTTCCTACCCATGCGTGGGCACGAGGATAGCATACTCTTTTAGATTTGAAAAGCCATTTTAAGAATAAAAAGCACCTTTTATATCTGATTCTATTAAATTTCATTAATAAGTGAACATTCACTAATCCAACAACCTCGATCAGACAACCCATAATTTTTCTTTTCAAGGAAAAGAGTTGTTTCTACAATTTTCTAATTGAGAAAGTCAAGTGCTCACAACTTTTGTGGATAATATTTGGTGGCACGTAATTTTTAATGGTATATGTTTCAATGTATTTTTACACTAGTTTATATACAAAGGATCATGATAATTTTCATTTTTTCTATAAGGCCTTTGAAACCCAACTTTTGTTCGTATTTATAACAATTTCTCAGTAGTATTTCTACTACAACCTTTATATAATAAATTTGTGAACAATGTAGCTTACACATATATGTTTTTGTGGTTCAATATTGTATTTTGAGAAATATTTATACACAACTCCTCGACCTAAAAAATTATACTTTAAGTATAAAAATTGTACATGAGCTCGCCATGATATAAACTTGAGGACTCAAATATTATAGTTAAGAATAGGGGACCCAGATGGCACATGTAAGCTTAATGGTAACTGCTCACCAAATAAGCTGGTGATGGCGGTACGTAGAATGCTTAGATGAAGACAAAAGGATAGTTGAACGATGTTGTCTCGATTACATTAAGTCTGTCCTTGCATCTATACCCATTTACTACATGTCCACTCTCTTTTTCTCCGAAACCTTCGTTGATAAAATAACCTCTAGCTTTAGAAAAATTTTGGTGAGCTAGAGTCCAAGAAGATAACCCTAATGTACCTATTTCCTTTCGCTCATGGGATAACATCTATCGGTCAAAAGATAACAAGAACCTTGGAATTAGAGATGTGTACTCCCTCCGTCCCAATTTATTTGTCGCCGGGGAGTCGGGCACGAGAACAACGTGAAGACTAAATGACCAAAATAGCCCTATGCAATAATGACCGACATCGCTTACGTGTCTTCTCTGTCTCATTGCTTTTTTGAGGGAGTGCGGCGTTGCTTCAACTCGATGTGAGTGAGCGGATGAGAACAGAGAGGTGGTTGGGGGAGTGGGGACATGTTGCTGCAGGGCTAGACATAGTTGTGGGGCTTGGGTACAGGAGCCTAACGACTAAGAATTGGGGACAGTGGTACTGCAGCCAAAACGACCGATAACATGGGACGAGAGAGTACATTGTTACATAAGTCTTATCCTCGAGTGTAGCATGGAGCATGGCCCATGGCAAAAAACCCATATAGATATCTCACGGCTATCCTCAAATTTAAATAGTTCCCTCAAAACTCCTTACGGTAGGCCAAAGATAACAAACATATATCCATTTTCTGATCATCTATTTTTAATCTTAATAATCATCTCCACCAGAACTGCATCATTCAAATCCATAAAGGTAACTCACAATTGGTCATCTCCTTGTTGGATATGCTCTCGGCTAATCCGAGATAAGAGGAAAATAATTAGTAATTAAGATAATTGTGAGATTAATTAGTGATTAAGTAACTAGTCCGTCTGTCATATCTATCCAACAGATAAGTCCTGCCGCGATCGGCGGCAACCCTAAGATATTTACTAGGGTCCCCACACACACACACACACACACACAAAAAACATATTATATAAAGTGGAGACGCCCCTAGCGTCTCCCCCCGTCCATTTTTCTTCTCCACATGAGAAACCGAAACCTATCACTAAGGCGCTGGAGGGTTCGTGAAGGTTCGTCCCCATTCCAGGTCAGTGCCGGTGGCATCTCGAAGGCTACCGGTACCCGAGAGATCAAGTTCGTCATCCACAAAGGGTTCCTATACCCACGTCTGGTGATTCAGCTAGAACTTCTACACCACCGATGATTGCATCACCACCGGAGGCTCAAACGGCGTCCGCCAATTCTGGTCTAGCACTAATCCATCCTAGTTTATGTTTTCCGCAATAGTCAGATGTGGTCATGTATTAGACTAAGAATAAGATCCTGTTATGAATTTTTTATGCTAAGATCTATTTGAACACTCCTTGGTGCAATCTTTAGGAATCCATTCACAGCCAACTCAAACTTCATGTCTCTCAACCTTAACTTCCTTACATAGTGTCTAATCCTTGGGTCGCCAACACTAAATCTTGGAACATATGCCTCTTATAACTGCCATTTTTTTTACTGATGACTTTGCCCAACATGTCAATAATCTGCAGTCAGTCCCATCCAATGAGGAAGACGTAAGATGGAGGCCTACACCCCCAAGGTAAATTTCAGCTAAAGAAACTTTTAAGTTTTAAAACTCACAGTTGCAGGTCCAACTGCCCCTCTAGATAGAAGAGTTTCACCACAAGCCATGTAGATACTTATTACAGAGTATGGAAGCACAAGATGATCCTATCCCGTTGCATTAAGGCTTTCAGATGGAGATTAGTAAGATGAGCAATAGCAACAGGGGAAACAACTAAATATACTCCAACAACATAAGTAAGCAATGTGACACTTGTCCAATTAATGCAAATGATTCCCACCATTTATTCCACTTTACTTGCAAGAGTTGTGTGGTTTTCTAGAAATCCTCCTATCTGCACCTCAACTTTACCTTATGAATAGTCTATGAATAGGATGGAGTTCACCGATATTGCCAAATATGTTAGGCCAACATATATCGTCTCATTAGATGCATGTCACAATAACAACTTTATGGTATATTTGGAAAACCATGACCAACAAAAGATTCAACAAAAAAACTTGGACGGATCAACAGGTGCACAATGCACTAGAAGCAAATATCAAAGCAAGCTTACTATGTGTTGCAGGATGATGAACAGGTACATCAAGGAATATAGCTAGGGACACACACCCGGTCCAAGCAATGATGGTGGCCACGACCTGACACTTCAAGGATGGTATGCTTTCTTCAAATGCAGGTACAAGTGGAATCAACAACAATACAACCACAACAATGTCGACCCCTCTCTATGCACTACTACACAAAAAGATTAATCACGGCGGTTAGCTTTTATTTTTTAAATGGCGGTAGAAGGCTATAATTAATCGATGGATTAACCTTTGTGGTTTTCCGACCCCCCCCAAAACCCGCCACGGTTTCCCTTCATGGCGGTTGCAAAACCGCCACAAAAATCAAAAGGTGTGCTAGGGGCCCAAATCCGGGCCGGTTAGGGGTTGGATTTGGGATTTCTCTCTTTTTTTGTTTTTTGTTTTCTCGTGTCACCGTAAATGCGAGGGATTAACCATGGCGGTTTTGGGACCCAAAAACTGCCCACGGTTAATAAAAAGAAAAGATCCAAACCTAAACCCTAATGGGCCTAGATCTAGGCCGCCGGCCCGTTAGGGTTTTCGGATCTCGCCATTGCCGGCGGTGGCCGACCACCACCACCGCCGTCGTCGTGGATCGGGGAGCTCCATGCCGCCGTGCTCGAGGACTCCATGCTCGAGATGGAGCTCGACGCCGCCATGGAGCTCGAGGTGGAGGAGCTCACCGTCGCCATGGATCCCGACATGATGCCGCCATGGACCTGCATGTTGAGCGGCCCCGGCACCCTCGCCGCCATGGAGCTTGAGGTGGACGAAGCGCTGCCATGGAGCATGTGCCGCCATCATGCTTGGGGACGACGGATCCATGCCCGGCCGCCGGATCCTTGCTCGGGGGCGCCGCCCCCGAGCTCAAGAACGCTCATCGCCGCCCGCTCGAGGGACGCCGGGACGCCCATCTGTGCTTTCGGGAAGCGAATGCGTGCTCGAGTGTGGGCGTCGCTGCTGCAGCTGCCCCCATGCCACCACACCGGCCGCGTCGGGATCGGGAGGAAAGGAGATAGGGAGGGCCGGGGCTCGGGAGGGAGGGAGAGAGGGATCGGGCGCCGCTACCGCAGCCGCCCTATCTTACCGCCGTCGGCGTCGAGCTCGTGAGGGCGAGGGAGGGGATGGAGAGAGGGAGGGCGTCGGGCTCGAGGAGAGAGAGAGAGAGAGAGAGAGAGAGAGAGAGAGAGAGAGAGAGAGAGAGAGAGAGAGAGAGAGAGAGAGAGAGAGGGAGGCCGGGGGTGGCCTACCGGGGAGGGAGGGGATCGAAAAGTGGAACCCTAGTGAAGTGTTAGTATATATATTTGTGGCCACGAAAATGGGCTTTTGGGCTGATAGGATGGGCCTAATTTTCCATGGCGAGCTAAATATAAAAACCACCACGGTTAATATATTTACCATGACTATTTTTAAAACCACCACAGTTAATGGAAAAAAAACCGCCACAATTAATCTTGACATTAACCGTGGCGGTTTTCTAAATAACCGCCATGGAAAATCATTTGGAAACGTCATGCAGAATCAGTTGTGTAGTAGTTCGGTCCATATGCGTCGCCACTATGGTTCCTCGTCCACTACCGCGGGAGCTCGATCCGGCCAGAACGGGGGTACATCCAACCACCAGCGCCGGATCCAGCCACCATAGGAGTAGATCCGACCGCTAGTGATGTATCCGACACCGTAGACACTAGAGGAGGAAGAAGATCCTCCCACGCATTTGAAGGTGAAGGAGGTCATGGGAGAGGTAGGAGCCACCGCCGGTGCCGCTGACACCAGATCTGGGAGGGGACTAGCCAAAGCATCCCTGGCACCATGGCCGCCCACCACAAACGCCTTGAAGAACCGCCCCGTGTGCAGTCTCGCACGCCACCATGAGTGTCGCCCCGCGCCTGCCCTGGGCGCGGCCTGAGCATCGTGTGTAGTAGCGATAGGATTCTGTTGCCTGCACTAGTGCCCGGAACAAATGATAGAATTTAGGGACAATTATCTACATGGCCCTGGAAAAATATAGCGTATGTGCATGGCCCTTTTTTCAAAATTATCTCTATGGGCGTACCCATTGTTGTAGGCTCCCGCACTGCGCGGTGTTTGGAGAAGGGTATTTTAACACCAAGGCTTACCCGCACCATGTGCAATATCACGGAGGCGGGGCTTGAACCCGGACCTTCCGGTTCTGAAGCGTTAGAGCACTACCACTTGCACCAGGCCAACCCTTTTTTCAAAATTATCTCTATGGCCCTGAATTTTTTTTTGGTTGGCTCTATTGCCTTTTGTCATGTCTGTTAGGCTATTCTGTTAGGTTGGCCCGTGGATGAGATGCGAAAAGACCAAAATATAACCTTCTCTATCCTTCAGATAGAGTCCGAATTTACTCGCCACCGCCGACGTGGCGCCGCGGCCCAATCCCCACCGCACACGCCGTCGGTGGGCACCGCGCCGGCCGCGAGCTTCAGCGCGCTCGTGCTCGTTGTAGCGTGCTCCAATGTGATGTCCAACAAGCTCCCCACGCTTTTTCGTGCTCGTTGCGGTGGTGGCCAAGCTGACCTCCCCACGCGCTTGCGGCGGCGCCCAAAGACGCCAGCCCACGGCGGCCGCGGCGGGCAGCCTCCCCCACCTATGGCGGTGTTGGCCGGCCAAATCCGGAGCCACCGGACGTCCTCGTCCCAAATTTCACGTATGGTAGGACGGAGAAGAAGGACCAAAATGTATTTGATTTCACTCTCAAGGTTCCCCGATGTAAGTCCGCGCGGAGAACGATGTTTTTCGATCTGGGGTTAGTTAATTTGTGAAAACTCTAGGGTTTCGATTTAATTTGTTTCCTATATAAAACCCAAGCAAAAACGTTGTATTTGTTTTTTTTTCGTCGGGCTAAAATGGTCATTTTACCCCTAGATTAACACCGGCCAACGCCCTAACTTGGACAAAAGGCCATAGAGCCAACAAAAATTTTCTAGGGACATAGAGATAATTTTGAAAAAAATAGCCATGTACATACACTGTATCTTTTTTGGGGCCATGTAGATAATTGTCCCTAGAATTTATGTACCAAATGTGACCGAAGTTTTGTATTTATCCGACAAACAATTGTAAACATATAAATAAATGTACTCTCTCCCAGGTATTCCACCTACGTATAAGAACTGTGACAAGTAATAAATGTTCATTATCGTACTACTGTTTCAAATTGTAAGTTTCTTTTTAAAATACTTTTTTCAGATGAAAATAAAATACATAATTTATTTAAAAGATAGAAAAGATTATTGGGATTTGAAAAGTAGGTAATAGAGTAGCATACGCCGAAGTGTTTTGTGCTCAACATCTGGTGCCACCATGGTACCACCATGCATGTATCTAAGCCAACGACCTTATGGAAAAAGAAAAGAAGAAATGTAGCAGGTGGCTCCACGTCTCCTCTGGAGTCTGGACCAATAATCAGCAAACAGTACAGCAATACGTACGTTATGGCTCACACAGTGGCCATCCATCGACAACAAGCTGGCTCCCTGAAGAATGGACACCAACGTCCGAAAGGTGCAGCTCGGCAACACCCGGTCGATCCTCAGTGCCGACCAGGCGGCCATGGCTGATGATTCTTGCTCGTGTGCATCTGGTACTTGTTAGATTAATCTGAAAAAGGATAAAGGCAATGACTGAAGCAGTAACGACATTCAGGGTTCTGCTGTCTGCACCCGTCGGTTCTTCTTCAGGAGAGCGAGATCGAGATTCAGGCAATGACTGAAGCACAGTACGAGTGCTCCGCATTCAGCAAGGTCTACTACGTGCTCGGCAAACACAAGACACCGGAAGAGGTACTCACGACGCGTCAACCCGCCGGCGCTTCGGGGTGGCCCTGGCCCGGCCGCCACCGGCAAGAACTTGTCCTCGGTTTGCTCGCTCGCTTCCGCCCTCCGCCGGCTAAACCTCCCGCCTGACCAGCGATGGCCGGCCCACGCGTCAATAGGGTGGCCTGCAGATGACCTGTCGTCCAACCAACCTCACCGGCATGGACTCCGATCCCGCAGCTAGCAGGTGCAGAACTCCTCGTGTTCCTCATTCCCCGGTGTACGTACAGAGGAGGGAGCCCTGGCGACGGCAAGTACGGATGAAGTTGCGGCTCAGAACCTCTGTTTCTATGAAAGGAAAGTATAGAGAAGTGTATTCCTATTTTTTTTTTTTTTTTTTTGAATAAGGTAGAATACAGAGAAATCGATCGTGAACCGCGCACCAGCCTGACTTAATTTAGGCTCGGAGACGGATAGGAGACCCTCGCTCCGTGGTGAATGCCTGAACCACACGATTAGCCATGCAGAGGCTAACGGCGCGTGGTTTATTTCTACTACGTGGATTAAAGCGAACGGATCGTCCGTCCACACGTTCACGCAACAACTATACTAAACTGATTCCGGCCATAGGCGACCGCGATGTAATCGTTGTGCTCTTTTGGCTCCAAAGGAAAGCTGATTCGAGAGTTAACATTCCACACGCAAAAATATGCAAGCTCCATCAATCAGTTCATCCCAAACGCAACTAGGAACAAATACAGAACCGCCTGAACACGCCAGACTATTTAATTAATCAAAAAGGGGTAATGCAATAGTCAAACAACTTGTACAACAACAAAACCAGAACAGATCGACTGAGCCAAAAAAAGGTATACCTGTCTGCTAGCATTTCTTCAACAAAACCATTGTAGGTGCTTACATCAAGGACTTGAGCGACCGTGCCTTCACGGGCTTCCTCCACCGATTCCAGGGTATCTTCCTCTTGCCATTGCTACTAGCTTTGGGATCACCATTTCCATTCATGCCGTGGCCAGAGATACCAAGTCCATCAAAGTCGTCATCGCTGCTGCCCTCATCGACGCCGGCAATCCCTGCTGTGTCCTCATCTTCGGCTAGATGCATCACCACGGGCCGCAGTAGCAGTCTGATTGGTATCATCATGATCAACCTCAGCCTGCTGACTTGGTGAAGAATCAACCTCTTTCGCGTGATCCTCTTCTTCTTGCTTTGCTTTGGCACAGGTCCTTTCATGCCGCCACCCCCGCTTCTACACTGCCTCTTGGACCGGAACGGGCCAAACCCAGCATAGTAGTAGAAGCCCTCGAGCCGCCTTCTTGACATCACTGCCAGGCTTCTTCTTCCTCGGCTTGTTGCGTGTGGTGGACTTGGAGGCAGCTCTTGGCACAGTGTGCGATGCCCCGGCGCCGTCGCCGCCTCAATTTTGCTAGGAACTCAAGATCGGGGTCTATGTAGGAACGGCTTGTGCAGAATGGTTGTGCACAGAATGGTACTCACGAGAGGGTGTCGGGTTGGCTCAGCCGGGTTGCGGTGCCATTTTTTGCCGTCGTTCTTCTTGCACAGCCAGGCCCGTCTGCTCCCACATTCTGCTTCGGCCCCTCCTCTTTCTTGACCTTTGCCTTCTTATTGGCATCGCCCTCCTTCTCCTTACTCATTGCAGGTTTCTTCACAGTGTCACGGCGC
Source organism: Hyparrhenia diplandra (assembly GCA_015847255.1). Taxonomy (NCBI): domain Eukaryota; kingdom Viridiplantae; phylum Streptophyta; class Magnoliopsida; order Poales; family Poaceae; genus Hyparrhenia; species Hyparrhenia diplandra. The sequence goes on along the minus strand of JADLZK010004141.1, from coordinate 102,226 downwards.
AGCTTCTTGATATACCGACCAGCTGCAGCCTGCAGCTTCTTCTTCTTGGTGGAAGAGGAGGAGGCGGGCATGGTGGCTGAGAAGAGCCAGCTGGAGCGGGTCGTGACATGGACGAAGTACTTGTCCACGACTTCGTCCTCCACCTAATTCGACGAAACAGCCCAAGTTAATTAATCGAAACAGAAGCACGCACAGACAGATTCCCAACCCGCAGACGGGACGAAATGGGGGCGCGGATCTAGGGCTCGACCCCGGCCGCCGCCGCAGCGATTCCAAACCTAGGCCCCGAAATTAGCACGAGGGAAGAGTAGCTAATCGCTCCGAGACACTAGCCAGTCGAGTATCTCCAGCCGAAACAGCCTGCTGGACGGTTATTTGGACCTGCCGGCGAACAACCCTAGCAGCATAGACGAAGCGACAGAGGAATGGTGCTGCTGCTGCGACTCTGCGAATTTGCGGCGCATGGAGCACGGAGCGACCCGAAGTGCAGAACCGAGAGGAGTGAGTGAGGAGGAGGGGGTGGGGGAGCGGAGGCGCTGACCTGTGGGTCGGAGAGGGAGAGGTCGGCGATGAGGTCCCATGGCGAGCGGCTGAGCTCGCAGGGCTCCGCAGAGGAAGCAGAGGGGCCCGAGAAGCCAGGCCCGCCGCAGGATTCGGGCGCGGAGCACGTCGCAAGGTGCGCCGCCGGCGCTGGCGGCTGCAGCAGGTCGAACGGAGGCGCCCCACCAACGGACGGGGCAGCGGAGGCGGAGTAGGCAGAGCCTAGGAGGCGGGAGGCGTTCTTGCGAATCCGCATAGGTGCCTGCTGCCGCGTTGAAGAGCTGAAGGTGGAGGGATCTGAGCCGGGGGCGCTAGGGTTTGGGATTTTGGTGGAGTCGGGACGGGAGAGGTGGACTTGTGGAGGACGCGAGGAAGATGGAGCAGAAATGGCTCCTGTTTTTATTTCCGTCTGGCCTCTTCCGCTCCGCTGTGCGCACGCAGTGCGCTAGCTTCATGTGCCGTTGGTTGCGTGCGTGGGCACGTGACTGGCTAACAGTTTTTACTGAACTGTACTCCATCCGTCCCACCATTTGTTTGCTTTATTTATTTAAATTATTTTAGCAAAAATGTTCTTTGTAAATGATTGATCTCACTAATCGCTCATAAAACTATCTCCAATGGTGAAATAATTTTTTTAAAATAAAAATAATAAATAATATTTATAAACAATTTTAATAAGATAAATGGTCCGACAAAATGGCACAAAGTCCAAAACGGTATCAATTGGACGGAGGGAGCATTTTCACTTTTAAAATTATTTTAACAAAACTCACTCTTTGTATCCCATCTCACTAATCGGTATTTTTTTTAAAAAATCACACAAAGTCATCATAGGATAAGAAAATATAAGCATTCAAATCGACAACTTGAATCCACCACAAGAAACCTATCGCCACACTTATAAACATTCTAATCAAGTAAAAGACGAGTAAGAATGCCAATGGGGCTGATTCGGATCGCGTGGAGGCACAACCCGAATTCCAAACCCCAAATCGCACAAAACACCAATTTAGGTGATAATTTGTCCCCAAAATCAAACCCGCGGATACCCGAAAACCGAACAGATACCCGAAGCGCATGAATATATACACACATATTCGCATGTATAAACAAGAGACAACGAATAATAAATATTTTCATGAGTCAACTCAGAATAAATTTAATAATATAAGTAAACAAGTTATTATTAGCATATTATATGAGATGAGTTTTTATTCCAAATAATTTATTTCGGATATCCACAGGTGCACAACCAAACCTAAAACCAAACCCAATAGGTTTAGTCACAACATTTATGTGTACTACTATTTTGCAAGACAAAACTTACAACCATAAATTGTAATCCTAATTTTTAAAAATTATTTTTGACATGAGTTTAAATACATCTTGTGATGTCAACTTTTCTACAAGAAATTTGAAACCAAAATTTTGTTTATAACTATCAAATATATACACTTTTTCATAACAGTTTTTTTTTAGTATAGCATTTCTACACATATAAAAAAACAAGGAGACATATATTAAAATCGAGAGTCAGAGACTTAGATGGCACGGTTATGCAAGTTTAGGGGTCTCTTGTGAATTATTTATAAAGAAAAGGCTTCGATTAAGATAAAGGATTAATTTGGTAGTTCTAGAGGCATCTATGCTATGATAGGATCTTTACAAGAAATTTGTCTAGAGATTCAGAACATTGGTGAAAGGATATAGCATGGCTAGAGTTATTGGATCCCCATTCCTTTTCAAGAAAAACAAGCCCTCAAGGTTGACCATCAACGTGGGTGCTCATATATGACCTGGTGAATTAACAAGGCACTCCAATTAGACTATTGATTCCACTAAGGTTCCTCTTCACAATTTCCATGAGGATGAGCACCAAGCCTCTCACAAGCCCCTACACAATCATCAAGTAGTGCTCAATGATCTCCCAGTGCTCTAAACCACCTAGGTCACGATGAACACCAAGAGTAAAAAAGAAATCCCTAGAAACAACAAAGAACTAGTGCCACTAGACGCAAACTCTCTATTAAAATGATGTCTATCCAATCTCATTCTAGATCAATCTCAAGTCAAGAAAGTTTGTGGAGTGTCTTCTTGAGCTCCAGGAGGGTGTGCACTAGTGGAAATGCCCAAGTGTCACACCCTAAATTTCCAATTTTGGGCCGTGAATAAAAAAAAGGCTGAATCAAATGAACGGTTTTAATATTTGGACAAAGTTTACCTAATATTGTTTGAACGAGCACATATTTAGTTATAGGTAAAAATGTGAATTTTCAAACTTTTCTGAAATAACTTTTGTGTGATGTGATGTTTGCACGTTTCTTGACTTTGTGTCTTGTGTGAGTGTGTGAAGTTTTAAAAATGTGTTTATTAAGTCGACATTCTTCCTCCGGCGTGTCTATATTTTCCCGTGTTCAAATTCCTTATTTCCTAACTTACTCATTTCATTTGAAGCTTCCCAAAACCTTTTCCATGTATTCCAAATCAATCATTTGAGTTCACTATCCAGTAATTTATCTCTACAAACTTCCCATGAATTTTGATTTTTTTTTTTTTTTTTCTAGAACTAGTTCCCAAATTTCTAGCAGCATAATCTAATTTTTAGATGCCCTAAAATATCTTTTGGGTGCTCTAAATATTTTATTTGGGTTTCTCATGTTCCAAAATTTCTTTGATAACTTTCCAAAATTTTCAAACCTTACAGAGTATTTTTGGTGACTTAAATATCAATTTTGGACGTTTTTCCTACATTGAGCCCAATGCGCCCACAGGTCCTTGCTCATGACCGATGATGTTGCTTCGCCGCTAGTGAGCAGGCCCCGATATCTCGCGTGCCACTGCGGCCCTATGCATCACCGTTTCGCTAGGCTGGCCTATTGTCCGAGGCCGCCTCCCCTGGGTTCTCCCAACCGTGCACCCTGCCATGATGAGCCATTGCTCTGTAGCACATAAGAAGAAGATGGGGAAAGCAAAGAAGCTAAAGGTAATTACACGTTTGTTGTTGCTTCGAAAATCTCCGCCATTTGATCATCTTAATTAATTTCCCGCTCAAGTTGCTTTAGATTGACAACGTGTTAGCATTGAACAATATAGGTTTCATAATTCAAATGTTTTATAAATAAAAGTTAATATATGACTTGATTAATTTAAACACGTTTCACATGTTAATGTTGATAAGATGCTCTCGCGTGTCAATTTCTTTTGCAAGCTAATGTTTGAATGACTTGAATAAGTATAGAACGTATATATATATTTAGAAACAAATCATGATTAGTGTAACTAGGTTTTAAATTAAAATGTAATTTGACTTTTGAATTAGTAGTTTTCACATGATTTTGCTTACTTAAAATAAATCAAGTATGTACACTTCTCTTTTTATTTTATAATAATAATATAAAATGGTTTGGTAGTTGTTTCTTTTCTACGGTAATTCCATTCTCGGCGTTTATTGTGATCTTGTGACAGTAGCAACTTACTTTGTTTTAGTACATTGTTTTTTTTTTTTTGTCTTGTGTGGTGTATTGTGCTTAGTTACCTCAATTTGTTTGATCGTACCTTTGTTGGTGGGGCTTATTTGCTAGATCTACTAGTAGAAGGAGAGCATCTAGACTAGAAGCTAAAGACTAAGGGTTCTCCAAGGGAGTTGCATTGAATGGAAATCAAGTGTAAATGACAAGTATAAAATGAGGCTTTACTTGATACCTATTCATTGTTAATTTCACTACATTCATGCATGTGTCTAATCTAATTTACTATCAAGGCACTGATTATATGTGTTGTAGGATGACAAACAGCTATAGGAACACACACTCGGTCCAACAATGATGGTGGCCACAACCTGACACATCAAGGATGGTATGCTTTCTTCAAACACAAGTCTAAGTGGAATCAACATCAATATAGCCACAACACCGATGACCCCTCTCTATAGTCTGTTGCCTACACTAATGCCAAAAACAAGGTATTATACATATGCTTCCTAACCATGTTGAAGAGATGAGATATAGAACAAGGGCCCATCTTTTCTTATCAAATGTTAGCTCAACCATCAAAAGATAAATTAGGAAAAAAAATTTAGAGTGACGTATCAAAAAAGTGAAACATCCACTAAAGAGAGGCAAATGATACATTTAAGCTATTACTAAAATGTTGATAATATTAGGTTTTCCTATTATATGGGTTGACTAGGTTAGAGGTATTCTATCTTCTAGTTCGGCTTCAGTCCTATTAGATGGGATTCTAGGAAAGAATTTCAATTATAAAAGGGGTGTGAGGCAGAGGAGATCCTATGTCACCTCTTTTGTTTGTTCTGGCGGCTGAAATTATTTAGTATATCATCAATGGTCTTAAGGACGGAGGAGGTCTAGAGTTGCCTATTCTTCAACCCACTTCACTAATGACACTTTGATTATCATGCTAGCAGATGCTAAGTAACTTTTTTGTCTCAAAACTATTATTAACACTTATGCGGATCCACGGCTTATGTGTAAATTTGAGTAAGTCTCATAGTTACAATTAATGTTTCCATGGAAAAGATGAAGGTTTTGGTGGGTACCTTGGGTTATCAGATTGGATCTTTTCCCTTCACATACCTAGCTCTTCCTCTAGGAACTAACAAACCAAAAATGGAAGACTTTTGCTCCTCTTCTAAATAAAGTAGAAATAAAGTTGACAACATGTTCCACCCTTTTTTTCATATGGTGCACTTTTAAGTTGCATAAAGGGGTGATTCATGATATTGATAGAATCGAGGGAAGGAATGTTCGTGGAGAGGAAATTCAGAAAGAAAGTGTGGATGGAATTTGGTAGCATGGAACCTTGCTCAAAGGCCTAAGAAGAAAGGTGTTACGGCATCTAGAACCTATTGTTTAAAATGATGCATTCCTAATCAAACAACTCCATACGTTTTATTCCAAAACTCATATTCCTTGGGTTATTTAGTTATGATTCAAATATATGATGGCAAAGTTCCTCATATTAAGAGAGAAATGAGCTCTTTTTGATGGAGGGATATCTTTATGATTAAAGATTTGTATGGTTTTATTACTACATGTTAGCTAGGGGATGGCTCCATCATTTTGTTTTGGAAAGACAATTGGGTAGGGGAATGTTTGGTTGATTATCTTCCTAATATTGCGGATATGCCAAATATCATGATATTTTAGTTAAAGAAGTTTATGAAGCATCTTGCCTAAACAAACTCTTCATCATTCCTATTTGTCAAGCTACATCCTAAGAATTGGAGAACCTAAGGGAACTAGTTAAAGCTTTTCGGTCTTAATGATGAACCCGATCAAAGAGCTTTTTGTTGGGGTAGTTGTTTGTATGCAGCTTCCAAGCTCTATAAGATGGCCTTTCTCAGCATGCCTGCATCCCCAATTTTTAGAGCTATTTTGAAATGTAAGGTGACCCTAGTGTTAAATTTTTTTGCTTGCCTAATTCTTTTGGACCAGATTAAACATAGAAACTTGCTTTCTAGGAGGATTTTCAATGTGCAACCTAATTGCTTATGTGTGCTTTGTGATGACAAGGATGAGGAAACAATTGCCCATCTTTTCTTTGATTGTACCTTTGCCACAAGATGTTGGAATTAGTTGGGTATTGTTTGGATTCAGGATGATCATACTTAGAGAAGGATTATGCAAACTAGGTATCAAGTGGTGCTCCATCCCGTCATTGAAATTTTCTTAATTGCGGACTGGTGTTCGATGGTATTCTGACCACCTTTGTGAGGTGGCTTAGAAATTTCAAAGATGAAGCTACCCTCCAATCTTATAGGCTTAGGGAATGATAGATTAGTTGCATGTCTTTGGCTTGATGCCTTGTAATGTTTATTCAATCGTGATTTAGCCTTTGTTCCTCTCCCTCCTTTACTTAGTTTGTATAGTAACCTCTCTTCTCTCTCCCTTCCACGTCTCTTGGCTTGCAAGTATCTCCTTGTACTTGTTTCTTTTCCTTTTGTTATTAAATCTTGAATTTCCATGGGGAACTCCCCATGGTTTTTGCATGCAAAAAACAATGAGGTATAGATAAAACCATTATGTGTGCACTTGTGTTTATAGGATCAAGCATGCGTACATGTAAGAATATGTGTTTGTAATGTAATTTTTAAAAAAATGTTAATTAGCACACTTGGTCCCTGGCACTTGGGTTGTGCAGGAAGTCAACATAGAGAAATAGAAAAATGCCTACCAAGCAACCTTGGGTGGCTGCTAGATTGTGGAAGAATATTGGAGTATTGTCTTTTCTTTCCTTGACGCAAACCTCGATAAACCCTTGTTACCATTCCAAATATGAGTGACAAACAAATATGTGCTATTTAGAGCATGTTGATGGTGGATAGCATCAACTTTTTAAGAAAAATAAACATGATAAATGATTTATAGATAATAAGAACACTAGAGGATAGGGTTTATACTAATGATTTCCTTGAATTGTTTCAATTTTTTTTTTTTATCTCTATAGGAATACATGGAAAATACCAAGAGATGACTACATACAAATGAATATTTCGAATCACAATGATTAGAACCGAAAAAAGAAGGATCTAGAAGACCCCGAAGAAGCCACGCTGAAGGTATTGAGTAATGTAAAGCATTGTTGAGCCTTGGATACTTGTCATTGTTTTTAAATCAAAAGATTATGTACACTCCACCCAAATATGCTACTTCTACACAGGAAGTATGCAACAACATGCTTTTTATTTAGATCGACCAAATATGTTTTACTCCTACACCGGTAGTAAACAACCAAAAATATTTCCTACAAGTATCCACCTAGCCAATCACCCCATTGTTTAAAAATATCCAATGTTTTTGTTATTATCTCTAAAATATTCTACTGCAAAAAGAGATTTGGGTTGTGTTAGAAAATAGAAAGAGAGTTAAAAATGGATAAATATTTGCCATGAAAACAATGGGTACTTAGATGTCGGCCTCTCTCGAAAAAAAGAAGTATACAACCTGGGTTCTCCCAATACTTCATGTTCCAAAAAAGAGAGACATGTTTTTCAAGGAGCAAAAGTAGAATTAGGCTCTCAAACTTACCACCATATAGTCCATATATAGCCAATTCCACTATATATATATATATATATATATATATATATATATATATATATATATATATATATATATATATATATATATATATATCCACTCCACATATATTCCTCACACATGCACATATTGATTTCATTGTATGACTTGTTTCTCTGGATCCATTGTTTGACTTTATAATATATTCTTAGTAAGGAAGTATGAGCCGTCTCTCCACTATGAGCTCCACATAAGCCTTAGTTGCGTGGATGAGTGAAAAGACATAGAGTATACGGTTGTCTTGTTTCAAAAATACCACATATTCCATAGAGAGAAGGCATAACACCATTACTTTGCCTTGGTAAGGATCCAAAAACCACAAATAAGAGACTTGAGAGGGTCATAAAACAGTGAACTCTCGAGTATTATTTTAAAAACTTTATAAAACTCCAAAATAATAGTAGATTGAAGAGCTTGAGACATAGTGCTTGACTTGATCAAGCTTTTTTCTTTTTAATTGCTCAAGACCCAAGTAAAGGCTATGAGCTCCATGGTTAAAGGTAATATGGGTTAGTTGAAGGTCGGAATAGTCTATTTAATTCGAGGAGGAGAATTTTTGTTTGAAAGCATGTGTACTTTTGAGGCGTGAAAATTGTAGCAACTCCTGATCCATTGTTGAATTTAGTCAGTGCTAAGGGACTAGCAAAAAGGTAAGCATTGTTGATGGTGGATAGCATACAATGAAAAAATTTTGGGAAATTTCAAAGGAAAAGATTAAGTTAGAAAACAAGGAATTTGATGATAAAAAAAAGATTGACATGCCTGAGTAAGAATGTCGACTTAATAAACATGGTTTTAAGACAACACACACTCACACGACACAAAAGTCAAGCAACATGTAAATAGGCTTGTATTCTTTTTTTCTAGGTGCATTTGGATTCTTAGTGGTTGGGGTTGTTGAATATCAACAACTTATTACACGAAATCTTATTTTTTAGAACAAGTTGAAGGATTTCCACTGAATACCTAAAGTTTCATAGGTGAAGCAAGTTTTCAAAAACAAAGTTGTTTCTTTATTTGTGTTTGCTTTGTTAGCTAATAAGTGCCAATATGAATTGGGTAGCTTGGGCTATTTGGAAAAATGAAAAGGGGTTTTTGATAAAAAGAATAATCTACTTCAACCGATATGCCCTTAGGCACGACCATACATAACATAGAAATCGCACACGCACATAGATGTCAAAAAGCATAGAAAAAGAGGAGTCTACTGATTCTCTCCCAATTGGTTGGATCATAAGGGCCCGAGCGGTTAATGGGGACAAACTGTAAATTCGTTGACGATATGTCTCCGCTGGTTCAAATCCAGCTTGATGTTTTGTTTGGTTCAATAATATGGCTTATCCAAGTGAGTTTTATGGAATCTTTCTATTCTAAATTCAATTAATGACAAAATTTAGTATCATCGTCCACTACCTTCCAATGGGAATGACCTTTACTTTCTCCCCGAGGGTAGGAAAATCATGATCGAAATATACCACACAAAAGTTCATCAAATTAATTTAGGAAAGTTTGAAATTCGGTAAACTTTATCCAAATATTAACATTGTTATGTTTTCTATTCATGACCCAAAATTTGAAATTTGGGGTGTGACACTTGGGCATTTCCACTAGTACACACACCCTCATGGAGCTCAAGAAGACACTCCACTCACTTGATAGAGTTGTGATTGACCTGGAATGAGATTGAATAGAGATCATTTTATTCAAGAGTTTTTGTCTAGTGGTAGTAGTTCTTTGTTGCTGTGTATTTCTTTTTTTTTCTTGGTGTTTGTCGTGACCTAGACGGTTTGGAGTAGTGGGAGATCAACGAGCACCACTTGTTGATCGTGTAGGGGCTCTGATTAATTGATTGTGAGAGGCTTAGTGCTCATCCTCGTGGAGTGAAGAGGAACCTTAGTGGAATCAGTAGTCTAATTGGGAGTGCCTTGTTGATTCACCGGATCATATATGAGCACCAACGTTGATGGTCAAGCTTGAGGGCTTGTTTTGCTTGATGAGGACCGAGAATCCAATAACTCTAGCATCTTATATCTTTTCACCCTTGTTTTGAATCACTAGACAAATTTCTTGTAAAGGTCCTATCATAGCATAGATACCTCTACAACTACCAAATCAATCCCTTATATTAAGGGTCTCTTTGGCAAAAGGAGCTTCGGCTCCGGCCCTCCTGCCCCGCCACTGTAGCGCTATTGTAGCTAGGAGCCGGTTTTCTCTCTCCCTCCGTCCCCTCTCATCGACACCGGCCATGCTGCTAGGGAGCCGGAGAAGCGATTTTGGGGCTCCTCCGGCTCCGGCCTCTGCCTTCTGCTGCCGCTTACAGTGGAGGAGCCGGAGCTGGCGTGAGCCCTACCAAACAGGCCCTAACTCAAGCTTTTTCCTACCATCATGAGTTTGTTTCGCAAGTAGTGCTTAACATTTTATTTAGCACAACAGACCCCCTAAACTTGCATGACAGCGCCATCTAGCTCTCCAACTCTTGATTTTAGTAATTGTGTCGTCGAAATTTATATGTCTAAGTTGTTAACAAATTTGTTATGTAAAAATTGTGCTAGAAATTCTATACTAAACATTGTTATGAAAAAAATGTGTATGTTTGACAATTATAAACAAAATTTTGGTTTCAAATGTGTTATAGAAAAGTTGACATCACAAGATGTATCTAAACTAATCCCAAAAAATAAATTAGTTGTCATGCAAAATATTATTACGCATAAAAGTTGCGAGCATAACTTGGTGACTTTTAAAAACAAAAGGTTGTGGAAACATTTTTTTTTCTCGAAAAGAAAAGTTATGGGCTGCCTCGTCTTTTTTATTTGATCCAAAACTAAATTAAGAAAATTAGGATTTGTTTCTAGAATGCCGATAATTGTGGCAATAGGTTTCTTGTGAAGTCGACTTGACTCAAATGCTTATATTTTCATGTCCTAAGATGACTTCATTAGTTTTGAGATTTTTATAAAATATGGATTAGTTTTTTATTAGAATAATTTTTGAACGTAATGGAAGGAGCTCTTGCCTTTTAATTAAGAAGAACAGAATTAACCTAGTTTTTTAAGGGAAAAAAACAGGCCTCAAAACCTTACGCATGCACACGTACTCCCAAGATCACAGGAGCCCCGACGACTAACCCACAACAGTCCTCCTACACACAATTTTGTTAAAATAATTTTAAAAGGCCATTTAGAAAATACATTTCTTTTTTTGGAACATTTATACAGTTCAGTAAAAACTGTTAGATATGCTGTGCACGTGCCCACGCACGCACAGGATCCGAACACACCAGGCATCTCGAGATGTGGCCGTAGCGCTGTGTGTGCGCACCAGAGGAAAAGGCCAGACTGAAATAAAAACGGAGCCAGCCTACCGAATCGGACGCAAGCTAAGCCCACCAGTCCACCACCCATCAGTCCATCACCTTCTCTCGTTTATTTTCGCCATCTTCCTCGCCTCCACAAGTCCACCTCTCCCGAGTCCCGACTCCACCAATATCCGAAACCCTAGCGCCCCCCCGCTCGAGATCCTCCACCTTGAGCTCTTCAGCGGCAGGCAGCATGCGGATCCGCAAGAGCGCCTCCCGCCTCCCCGGCTCTGCCTACTCCACCTCCGCTGCCACCCCGTTGGTGCGGCGCCTCCGTTTCGACCTGCTGTTGCCGCCCCGGCGGGCGGGGCGCACTCCGCCGTGCTCAGCGCGCACGAATCCTGCGGCGGGACCAGCTTCTCGGGCCCCTCCGTTCCTCTGCGGAGCCCCCGCGAGCCCGGCCCCGCCATGGGACCTCATCGCCGACCTCTCCCTCTCCGACACACAAGTCAGGCGCCTCCGCTCCCCACCCCTCTCCTCCTCACTCTCTCCTCTACTTCGGGTCGCCTGTGCTTCATGCGCCGCAAACTCGCTGGTTTGGTGAGAGCCGCAATGCAGCAGCAGACCTCCTCTATCGCCGTGTTTGGTTCGCCTATGCCGCTAGGGTTGTTGGCCTGCCCGGGTCCAAATAGCCGCCCAGCCAGACCAAGGTTCGGCTGGAGATACTCGCCTGGCTAGTGTCTAGGAGCCATTAGCTACTCTTCCCTCGTGCTAATTTCGGCGCCTATGTTTGGAATCGCTGCGGCAAAGCGCCGTGGTCGAGCCCTAGATCCGCGCCCATTTTTCATTTCCGCCTCGGGTTGGGAATCCATCTGTGCGTGCTTCGTTTTGATTAATTAACATCTTTGGCTGTTTCGCCAATTAGGTGGAGGACCAACTGCGTGGGCAAGTACTTCGTCCATGTCACGACCGCCGAAATGGCTCTTCTCAGCCACCATGCCCCGCCTCCTCTTCCGCCAAGAAGAAGAAGGCCGCAGCCGCAGCTGGCGGATACCAAGAAGCCGCGCCCGTGACACCGTGGAAGAAACCTGCAATGAGTAAGGAGAAGGAGGGCGATGCCAATAAGAAGGCAAAGGTCAAGAAAGAGGAGGGGCCGAAGCAGAATGTGGGACGGGTCCGGCTGTGCAAGAAGAACGACGGCAAAAAATGGCACTGCAACCGGCCTGTGAGCCAACCCGACACCCTCTGTGAGTACCATTCTGTGCACAAGCGTTCCTACATAGACCCCGATTTTGGGTTCCCGGCAAAATTGGAGGCAGCGCCGGTGCCGGTGCCGGTGCCGGTGCCGGGCGCCGTGCCAACAGCTGCCTCCAAGTCCACCACACGCAACAAGCCGAGGATGAAGAAGCCTGGCAGTGATGTCAGTGCGACTGAGGGCTTCTACTACTATGCTGGGTTTGGCCCATTCCGTCCAAGAGGCAATGTAGAAGCGGCGGCAGCATGAATGGACCTGTGCCAGCAAAGCAAGAAGAAGTGGATCACGCGAAAGAGGACGATTCTTCACCAAGTCAGCAGGCTGAGGTTGATCACGATGATACCAATCAGACTGCTACTGCAGCCCGTGGTGATGCATCTAGCTTCGAAGATGAGGACATAGCTGGGATTGCCGGCGTCGATGAGGGCAGCAGCGATGACGACTTTGATGGACTTGGTATCTCTGGCCACGGCATGAATGGAAATGGTGATCCCAAAGCTACTAGCAATGGTAATGGCAAGAGAAAGATACCCTGGAAACGGTGGAGGAAGCCCGTGAAGGCGCGGTCGCTCAAGTCCTTGATGTAAGCACCTACATACGTGCTCTGGTTTTGTTGAAGAAATGCTAGCAGGCAGGTATACCTTTTTTTTTGGCTTAATTAGTCGATCTGTTCTGGTTTTGTTGTTGACCAGTTGTACACATCGCCCTTTTTGATTCGATAGTGGTTACTCATTAATTAATTAGATTGGAATGTTCAGGCATTCTGTTCTTCCTTGTTGGCGTTTGGGATGAACTGGAGTGATGGAGCTTGCATATTTTTTTGCGTGTGGAATGTGAACTCTCGAATCAGCGTTTCCTTTGGAGGCAAAAGCACAAACATCTTTATATTTGCTTTGCAACGGATTTTGTTTGTTATTGGTACATCGCGGTCGCGTAGCCAATTGGTCGGAACCAGTTTAGTATAGTTGTTGCGTGCACGTGGACGGACGATCGGTTTGCTTTAATCCACGTACAAATAAACCACGCGCCGCGCCGTTAGCCTCTGCATGGCTAATCGTGGTTCAGGCACTCACGACTTGGCCACTTGAGCTGCTGCAGCAGAAACTGGCGCGCGGACGCCAGATGAAGACTGTGCTGGGTTCACGATCGATTTCTCTGTATTCATTCATTCATAGGAATAAAGTTCTCTATTTTTCGTTATTCCTAGAAATAGAGATTTTGAGCCAAAATCATGTCAAACGGAATCTTGATTCTCATCTGAGTCGCCAAAGAAAGAGAACGGGCACGTCGCCTTTTTCCGCGCGCGCGCGTCATCGTCGTCGTCGCCGTCCGCGAGCGAGCAGACCGAGCTCCAAGGGCACGTGCGCCCTGGACAGGTTCTTGCCGGTGGCGGCCGGGCCACCCCCGACGCGCGGGCGAGTTGACGCGTCGTGAGTGTGCCTTCCGTTGTCTTTTGTTTGCCGAGCACCTTGCTGAACACTCGTACTGTGCGCCGTACGCAGCCGCGCTCGATCTCGCATTTCCTGATCCGAAGAAGCACCAAGGGTGGGTGGGGTGCTGGCTGCAGAACCCTGAATGTTCCTGCTTCAGTTATTGCCTTGATCTCACACGAGCAAGAATCAGCCATGGTCGTCGGGCACTTATGATCGGAGTGTTTCGGAACCAGCGCTGCACCTTTCGGATGTTGGTGTCCATTCAGGCGCGATGGATTAAGTCCGAGCCGGGCCGTTTGGTCGGCTGCTTGCTGTCGAGTGTCGATGGATGGCCGTTTGTCTGCCTGTGTGTGATGAGCTCGCGGACGGTTTGGTGATTATGGTCCAGATTCCAGAGGAGACGTGGGGCCACCGACCTTTTTTTTTCTTTTCTTTTTCGATAAGGACCTCGTCGGGTTAGATGCATGGTGTCACGGGATGTTGAGCACAAAACACTTTGGCGTATGGCACTCTATTACCTACTTTTCAAATCCCAATAATCTTCTCTCTTTCAAAAAAATGATTTATTTTATGTAAAAAAAGTTTTAGAAAAAGAAACTTACATTTGAAATAGTAGTTGTCACAACCCGCTTTTTCAAATCAACGCGAGAGGAAGAACGAGAAGGGTGACGTGGCTGAATCGACGACGAACGCCGCAAAGACGGCGGCGCGCGGCGGGCGTCGGCAGCGCCGGCCATGTGGCGCGATGGCGGCGGCCGAGGGCGGCGACGGGCTGGTGGCGGTGCGGCGGTGAGCGCGGGACGAGGGCGGCGGCGGCGGCTTGAGCTAGAGAGCGATAGGGTAAACCCTAAATTATTTCTTTCTTGATTGTCTCACGATAGTTGCCCCCATATTTATATGAGGGTTTATAATTGCTAACGGACCATGCCATTAGTCTTTTTCTAACTTACTTTAATTTAATCTAATAATTATAAAAATAAAGCTAAATAATAATTAAATATTCAGCCACTCCGCTTATTTCGGGCGACTTCGCTGACCGAGTCCGACAACTCTCCCCTCGCTGGAGATTTAGCTCGCCCTCGAAATGGAAGTCCGATAAAATTTGTTGAATAATTCAAAGATCTTCCCCACGAAGCATCTGCAGCTGGTTTGTTCTTCCACTTGATGAGCACTTGAAGCCGACCGCGGACTCTCGATTTGAGCATTAATTTAGGTTCGGGAACCGTGTGCCATCATGAATCCGAGGCAATACTGGAATTTCCTTAGGTATTTCCCCACGGTGTGGTTTGAGCATGCTGACATGAAATGCATTGTGGATGCGGGTTCCAGGAGGCAGATTCAATGCATATGTAACTGGAGTAATGATTTTGCTGATGCTGAAGGGTCCAAAATATTTGGGAGAGAGCTTGCCTTTGTGTAAATCAGAAATTGTTGCCACAGATCGGGATAAAAGTTTGAGCCAGACATAATCACCCACTTTAAATGCTTTGTCTGTATGTTTAGCATCAAAATATTTTCGATAATAATGCTGAGACAATTGCAAATGAACCTTGGTCTGATTGAGAAAAGCACCCCGTTGAGTGAGTAAGTCATCCACCGCCGGTAATGTTGTCTCACCCGGATGATAACCACGGATTTTAGGGGGGTCGCGCCCATACACAAGTCCGAACGGTGTTGTTTTGGTCGATGCATGGTATGAAGTATTATAACAATATTCAGCCCAAGGTAACCATCTTACCCAATCCTTTGGTTTGTCACCAGTCAAGCAGCGCAGATACATCGTAATAATTTTGTTGATGACCTCAGCCTGGCCATCCGCTTGAGGATGATAAGGCGATGTTGGTGATAAAATAATGTTGGATAGTCTAAAAAAAATCTTGCCAAAATTGACTCATAAAGATCACATCTCGATCACTAACCACAGATCTTGGCAAGCCATGTAAGCGAAACCATTTCAAAAAAATTTCGAGCTACCGGGTTGTTGTATACGGGTGAGAAAGAGGTATGAAGTGAGCATACTTGGAGAGACGATCAACCATCGTTAGGATTACCGATTTGGATCCAACTCTCGGAAGAGCTTCAATGAAATCCATTGAGATGTCCTCCCGTGACCGCTCTGAATCGGTAAAGGCCAAGAAGTCCAAATGGATGAAGATGTTCAGTTTTGTTGCGTTGACATACCACACAATCATTCACAAAATCGGGTGACAATGCGTTTATCATGTTTGACAAAGAAGGTCCAGCGAAATCTATGCAATGTTTTCTCGTATGCCCTCGTGTGCCGAATCATGAATTGTATGGAGAATGGTCCGAAGATATTTGGATGATTTGGAAAGCCATACCTTTTGTTGAACAAGATCAATCCATTGCGAACTTCCCATGCAGAGTCCTTACCGTTGATTATAGAATCAATAAGGCCTATAGCTTCATCGCTAAATGTAATTTCCTCACGTAATTTGGTCAAATAGGCCCAACCGAATTTCACCAAATAGCCATAATTGAAGATTCATCTCGTGTTCGGACGAGATAGTGCATCGCCCACCACATTGATTTGCCGGTTTGTATTCCACGCTGAAATGATAGTCAAGTAACTTGCTTACCCATTGATGCTTTTAACTCGTAGACGACGTTGATCTAAAATGTACTTAAAGATCAGAATGATCCGACCTTATAATAAATGGGCGTCCACAAAGGTAAGGTCGCCAATGTTTGACCGCCGTGACCAGTCCTATGAGCTCTCTTTCATAAGCGACCAACTTTTTTACTTATCGTGCAAACGCTTTGCTAAAGTAAGCAATTGGACCATTGCCTTGATGTAAAACAAAGACCCATACCTGCATCGGAGGCATCACATTCCACCACAAATAATTTATTAAAGTCCGGAAGTTGGAGAACCTAAGTGCGATGATAAAGTCCTCTTAAGGTGCTCAAAAAGTCATTGTAGCCAAGGGTGTCCAAATGTAATGAATCCTTTTAAGAAGATCACCAATGGACGTGCAATTGTACCATAATCCATTATAAACTTTTCAGAGTAACTGCGAGTCCCGAGAAAGCCACGTAACTCACGGAGAGTTGTAGGGGAGCGCCAAGCAAAGGACGGCCTCAATTTTCTCGGGATCAATGTACCACTCTAGCATCCGATATAATATGTCCCAAATAACCCAATTGTGATCGACCAAAGAGGCATTTAGATTTCTTTAAGAAGATATTATGAGATGCTAGTACCTTGAAAACTTCTTCCACATGGTTGAGATGCTCAGACCAAGACTTACTAAATATTAGGATATCATCAAAGAAAACTAGCACAAACTTTCGCAAGAACGGTCCCAAAATATCATTCATCAAAGCTTGAAAGGTTGAAGGTGCATTGCATAACCCAAATGGCATGACCAAAAACTCAAAGTGCCCATAATGTGTTCGGAAAGCTGTCTTTTCTATGTCCGGAGGATGAATGCTTACCTGGTGATAGCCTGATCGCAGATCTAATTTGGTGAAGAATTTAGCACCTTCGAAGTTCATCCAAGAATTCAGAATAACCGGTATTGGAAATTTGTCTTTCAAGGTATTACTATTGAGCTCCCGATAATCAACACAAAAACGCCAAGTCTGATCATGTTTCTTGACAAGAAGGACAAGGGATGAAATGGCGAAGTGCTATACCGGATGATACCTTGATGAAGCATGTCTGAGCATTGTCGCTCTAGTTCATTTTTCTCAGTATCCGAGGGTAATGATAAGGGCGAACGACGGTCCGGCCGAGTGGGATCCTTCGATGAATTCTATGATCATAACGCCGTTGAGGTGGGAGCCCCAAGGCTCGTGGAAAGCTGTTGGAATTTGCATAACAGAGGATCCATTGGCACATCGAGAAAGTATATGAATACCGTGGAGAATCTGTCTCTTTAGAGAGGTCGTGCCATGTGATCGGGTACCGTCCTTTCCGCATAACTTCATAATGAGTTTATTAAAATTCCAAACAATATTTCCCAAGGAACTCAGCCAGTCCACACCCAAAACAACATCATAGCCTCCCAATTTAATGTTGAAGAAATCTGCTTTGAAACTTTCAGTAGCAATAGAAAATTCAATATCATCATACCTTCCCACATTTGTTATATGTTGTCCATTAGCAACAGCAACTTTGAGCGGACGGTGTAAGGAAGAACTTTGTAGGCCCGTTTTATAGCCACATCGAGTCCGTGAAATTGTGTGTTGAACTGTAATCTAATAAGGCCAATAAATTGGTGCCATTTATGTTGATAAGTAATTGCATGGTAGGACAAGTGGATATGCCGCTTAACCCATGAACCGATATTTGAATATCTGAATATCCTCTTTTTTGTACCTTTGAGTTACGTTGACGTGAAGTCTGTATAGAGACGCGTCTAGCCGCTATGACCGCCTCAATATCGTGGTTGATGTAGTTGTACGTCGATCCAATCGAGGTGCTAGCCCAAATATATAAAGCATAGCCTCTTTGTTTGGGGAGAGGTGTTGTACCTTGTTCGGCGTTGTTGTGAACGTATTAGTGTACCTGTCCAAATCTCCCGCCCGGCGTGATACTGTCGTGTCACCAAGATGATTGTGTAGTGGAGTTCCAAAACGCCGGTAATAGCCGCAGAAAATTCCGCCAAGTTGGTTGACCCACTTCATTTTCCCAACGAATAAACCAAGATAATCGCGTCCCTTGGAGATGGAACGGCGAGCTGCATCTAATCTGTATTAATAATCCCTTGAGCGAGAAAAAATTTATCGCACTTGTATAGCCAATGAGAAGGGTCACCCTTGCCATCACACTCCGAAAAAAATAATTTAATATTATTGCCGGTACATCCGGGATTTTCTCGCAAGAATTTAGGTGGAGATTCGGAGTAATTTCTTGGGAATTTCACGTATCAAATTCGAGATGAACATTCGGATTGTCCGCTAGCCGCAGGGATTGAGGAATCGGAGGTGCGGCGGATGGGGGCTCATCCGTGTCTGGCTGCATCAAGAAAACGCTTGAGGGCGGGATGTACTTAGCCGATGATGGGGCTGAATTTGCCTCCATGGCTGCGATGTACTCATCGATGATCCCGTTGACCTCCTCCGAGATGGATCGCCTCCCATCACGTGCCATTGGATCGCCTCGGTCTCCTGATACCAATCTGTCACAACCCGCTTTCAAGTCAACGCGAGAGGAAGAACGAGAAGGGTGGACGTGGGTGAATCGACGACGAACGCGGGGCGAAGACGGGCGGCGCGGCGCAGCGCGGGGCGGGTGGTGGTGGCGGCGCAAGGTGAGCGCGATGAGGGCGGCGGCGGCGGCTTGAGCTAAAGAGCGATAGGGTAAACCCTAAATTATTTCTTTTCTTGATTGTCTCACGATAGTTGCCCCCATATTTATATGAGGGGTTTACAATTGCTAACGGGCTAGGCCCATTAGTCTTTTCTAACTTACTTTAATTTAATCTAATAATTATAATAATAAAGCTAAATAATAATTAAATATTCACCACTCCGCTTATTTCGAGCTTCATTTGACGATCGAAGTCCGACAAAGAGTCGATAATAAACATGCATTATTATTTGTCACAGTAGTTATGCGTAGATGGAATACGTGGGAGAGTATTATATCTACAAGACTACAAAGACTTTTATTTTTGGTGATCCTTATGAATAGTGCTTACTCGTACATGACTGGTGCCTGAATAGTGTTCACCGTAGATGACCAATGCGGGTCTACTCCTCCATCTAGTTCATTTGCTCATCCATGGTAACGGATCCACCGTTCCATAACAAAGTTTATTATCGCTCGCAAGCCGCTTATAGTTCCTTAACGTTCACCGCTCATTCACAATACTTGGGTCCACCGTTTCATAACGGGTTTATTACTATTCCCGCATGCCTCATTATTGTTCCTTAACGGAGTTCGTTATCGTTACTCCAAACACGGTTATGTTTCTTATCGGGTTCGACATTTATTTGTCGTGGTCTAATACCACCGTCACAAGAATGTCCGGCTAATGCGTGCTCGATGGCCTAGCGCTAGAGACAATGACACAAGATTTATACTCGGTTCGGGCGAATCGTGCTCCCTAGTCCAAAGTGATCACTATCCGAGCTCAAATGCTCATACCGGGCGAGTACAAGCGAAGTCGAGAGAGGGAGAGGGCTCCCATGTCTCCGTGATTGAGGCTAGTGCCAATATCGAGCGTGTGTGTGAGTGTGTTGAGAATTGATCTCTGTCCTGCCTCAACCTGCAGGCCTACCTCCCCTTTTATAGTCGCAAGGGGGTAGGGAACATGAGCTCCCCTCGGGTTGAGGACTTGGAGAAACAAGAACGTATGTGCGGGCGCAGAGATGTGTGGAAGAGCTCGCACGAGCTTCCGGCGGCGAGCCCCTTCGATCTCCCGAGTGCTTTGGGCGTTGAAATTGGTCGTCGCCGCACGCTGGAATCGCCGCGGTTTGGGCGGTCGGGCGCCGCCCGTCTCTAATCGCAGCTTGGAAGACGCCTTCTGCATGGGCGCATCCATACCATGGATGGAGACGAGGTACACCGTGTGTACTCGCCGGCACTCGGGCGGAGTTGCTGGAGTCGACGGGGGCGCGTGAGGTGATCGCCGACAGCCTTCTTTCCCTACCGTGAGTCCGGGCGGGGCTACAAAGGGGTCGCCGAGAGTGGTTGAGCTTGTCGCGGAGTTGTTGACCAACTCCCGCACTTCTCGGTTCCCGAAGGTCTGGCGGATGAGCTCTTTGTGGTCGCCGCCATGGAGCTCGCCGCTGGGAGCTCGAACGGGCGGAAAGAGGTCTCCCACGAGGTCGAAGCGTGTCAAGACGAGGGAGCTCAAGCTCGGAGACCTCGAACGAAGGACGGTGGATCTCTGCTCGAGGAGTCCGCTCGTGAGAGCCCGAGCGAGGCGGAAGCCCGTGTCCTGCGCTGGGAGCTCGTGTGTGGTGAAGACTTCGTGCTCTCGCGGTAGGATGTCTTGTCTCTCGTGGCGGCCGGAGTCCGGAGCCGTGCCCGCTTAGCCGATGGCAAGTTGGGAGCTCGTTTATTGATGTCCCAAATATCGTTCCCCCACAAGAGCCCCCGAGCATTTGGGGGAGAAGGGGTCTCCCCGATGCTATTCGCGCGGTGGCCTTCTTCGCCGTGGGGACTCTCGCCTAAGGATTGATGTTTGTTCGTGGGTGCTGCGTGAAGCGCACTCGCGGGTGTAGTTTCCCTAAGGCCCCGGAGAATAGTAGATTCTCGCGAGGCTTTTAGAATTTTCATGGGCTCATCGAATCCCGCTCCCTTCGTGATTGTTCACGAGAGGTGGTGAGCTCGAGCCCGATCTTGCCCCGTTAGCCGAGATCGAAAGTGCTCGCTGAGCCGCCGTCGGATAGTCCGTGAGGCCCGAGCTCGAGCTCGTTCGTACGATCCTGGCCGTGGATCGACCTCAAGTTCGAGAGCTCAACTTTCGAGATTCTCGAGCCCCGAGCGATGTCCGGGAGTGAGGCGCTTCCTCATCGATGAGGTTGGCTCGGAGTCGATCGTGGCCCTCGGCGACCTCGGACCCGCGCAAGTAAAAGCCCCCGAGCCCTTTCGAAAGCTCAGGGCGTGGGCCGTCGATGCCGCTTTCTCAAGCGCCCTCGCCGTGGTGTCTCTAGGCGGCCTCGAAGCTCTTGGGCTGACCTGGCCTTCGAACCCCGAGGTGGTGAGTTCGCGTTTGAGCTCGTTTTTGGAGCTTGGCGATCCGACCGTTCTACAGCTCTTAGATTTTTACCCCGTGTAGAAAATAGCCATTGGGATCTTACCGTTGAGGTTTTTACCGTTGGTGAGGAGTTATCCCATTAATGCCGCGGCCGCTCGACTTCCGCCAGTGGCGGGCGCCCGTCGATCTCGCGGCGTCCGCTGGAAGCGGATGTGACGCGGGGTGGGCCCTTCGCGGTTTCTCCTCGGCGCCTCCGTCGTGCCGGAGCTCTACAACACGTGCCAGATCGGGAGCGGATTCACCTTCCCATCCTTTGCCTTCCTTCTTACCGAGAGAGAGAGTTCAATCGCCGCCGCCGCACGAAGATCCGATCCCCCATCTCCCCCCGCGCCGCCGGCGACCCGCCGAGACGAGAGATGGGTTCGTGGCTGCCGGCGGCGACGAGGCGTTGATCGAGAGGTGCAGCGTCGTTGGTGGGCTGCCGACCCGCACGGCGGCGGAGGAGTGGATCATCCCGCCGGGCGTCCCCACGCGGTTCCCGACCCGCCCGTCGGGTGCGCTCGTTTCGCTCGTGGCCTTTCCACGAGCGCGGGCTCGGCATGCCCGGCAGATGACTTCTTCCGGCGCCGATCTCGCACTGGGCATCGAGCTCCAAAGATCCGACGCCCAACGGGGGGTGTTACTCCTCCGCCTTCACCATGCTTTGCGAGGGGTGGTTGGGGATTCCTCCCAACCGGGAGCTCTTCAAGCACTACATCTAAGCAAGATCCCACCGCTGGGCAGGGAGGCGGCCCGCCCCGATCGCCAGGTGCCGATGTACTGGCGGAAGGTCCGAGTCCTTCCCGGAGGACGACTTCCCGTCGGCCAACCCCGGGTGGAGGGAGGAGTGGTTCTACCTGAAGAACGACCCTCTCATCCTCTCGCCGCGTTCACCGGCCACACCTTCGATAAGGGGGAGCAAGTTGTGGCGCGAGGGTCCGCACGACAACACCACGGAGCAGGTGGAGGCGGCCGTGAACAAGATCAAGTTGCTCCGGGACGCCGGGCAACGGTGGACCACATCATCGAGGCCCTGCCGCAAGGCGGTGGTGCCTCTCCGCCGAATCCTCCGATGTGGGAGATGAGGGAGGAGGACGCCCGCTCGTGGGGGACGGCAAACGCCCGGCCTTACCGTCGACCAGGTGGAGTTTTGGATGAATCAGTGACGAAGACGGGGTGAGGGTGCCGAGAGCCCCCGATCCTCCCCGATCCGCAGACCTCTACGCCGGGTAAGTGCTCATCGCTTTGCCTTAGCTCATTCCTTCATTGTCTTGCGTATTCTAATGAGCTCGAGCTCTACAAAGTTGGCGTGGTGCGCCCTTTTTGGCTCCCAACCCCCTTCCCGTGGAGCCGAGGGCCGGCATCCGCCGGCGTCCACAGCCCTTTGTTCGAACGAGGGGCGGGCTCGCCCAGCGGCGGCGGCGAGCGCTGGGTCGAGGAGGTGGAGCCCCATCGAAGCCGCGGGGCCCGACGTCGGCGATGCCCCTCGGTTGAGGCGGCCGGGGGCTTCATCGGGCCCGCGAGCTCGCCGCCCCCGTGGTGGTCTTGAGCGCTTGGGCGGCGCCATTCCCCCCGCGGCCGGTCCGGGCCTGCCCCGACGCAGGGCGCCGGCGCTTCGTCGAGGACGACTCGGCCCGGGGCGGTCGAGGCGCGGTGAAGAAGAAGAAGAGGGTGGCCGCCGTGAGTTTTCTCCCTTCGTCGTCGCGGGTGCGATGGTTCACCACACGCATCGACTTCCGGCTATGTTCGGGCGGCGGCGCCACACGTAAACGTCGAGGACGGGCGTCTTGAGCTCGGCCGGGCGCGGGCTCGGGTTTGGAGATGACGAGCATGATGGCGCCGCCGACTATGAGCTCGGGGCCGGGGCTTGAGCGCCGCGCCGGCGAGCGAAGGCAGCGGCGACGACGGGCTCACGGCGGGACCGAGCGGCGGCGTCGAGCCGGGGCGACTCAAAGATGATGGGCGCTGTTCCCTTTATGGGGACATCGTCGACCGGTCGCCACGACCGCTTCCCCGCACTCGGCTCTCCATCGTCGCCGACCGTCCCCGTGGGCGCATTAAAGACCGTCTCAGCTCGACGATGAGCCTCGGTAGACGGCCTCGGGCTGGGGCGGCGGGGGCGCCGGCACTCAAACCGCCGCGAGCCGGAGCTCCTCGGCGACGGAGATGGAGAAGGTGGTTCGAGGAGACTCCGCCACCGAGGAGCGCCGAGAGTAGCCCGCACGAGGTCGAGGCCCGCCCTCGGGGCGAGGAGGTCGTCGACATCTCCGATGACGAGGACGCCGACGCGGTGGCAAGGGCGGCGCGGACCGGCGATGAGGGCTGGAGGACGAGGCCATCGAAAGCGCCGCCACCCGAACGTTGCCGCCGCCTCGTGGTCCCGTTCCGTGCCGTGGCGCGATTGAAGTTGACGGGGCCAGGGTGTCTCAGGCGTTGTCGGCGCCGACCGAAGCCGCCTCCGCCGGCGTGGACATCGTTATTCCCCGACCTATGCCCGGTCGCCCGCCGGGCGGTCCTCGTTGGGGGGAGGCGGAGTCGCCGACCGCTGGTGCCGGGCGAGAAGTGCGCCTTCGTCTTTCCGGGTTTGTCGATGTCGCGGTAGTCGGGGCTTCGCTTTCGTGCTTTCCACCTTGCTTGATTGTCTCGTGGGCTTGCGGGCGGGTGAGGCCATCGGGGGCACAACCGCGACAAAGACCTCCTCGAGGGCCGGTGGTTTCGTCGGGCGGTTGGCGGCGTTGCGCGGGAGTTGTGCGACGGCTCGGCTCGCGCAGCCTCCGTCACCGGCCTCCCCGGAGGCCGGGCGAAGGAAGCGGCCGACCTCATTTGCGGAGCGGAGGAGCGGGCAGCCAAGGAGGCCCAGAAAGGTGGAGGCCGCGCCGCAGAGGCGGCCCGGGCGGGAGTAGGAGCTCGAGCTCGCCCATAAGCGGCAACGTGAGAAGATGCGGGAGGAGCTCGACTCCCGCCGGCCGGATGCTCGGCGACAAGGAGCTTGAGCGCCTCGGCGCTTGAGCCGAGCGCGAGTCCCCTCGGAAGGACAAGGGCGAGCTTCGCCGAGCAACTCCGCCACCGTGACACCGAGCTCGAGTAAGTGCCCCGACCACGTCTTTTGTCCTGTTTATTCAGCGTTCGGGGCTGATTGTCCTCGTCGGTGGGGCTTTAGCCTATGACCACGAAGCCTCCGAGCTGTGGTGTATGCTGCGTGCTTCGGAGGCGGAGAAGGATCGGCTGGAGGCCGAAAACCATGAGCTGTGGTGCAACGAGCAGGAGCTCTATGACGAGCTATGGTGTAAGCGGGCGGCTCGTCTTTGCTTGTAGATGAGAAGCGGCTCTCCAAGGCGACACACGGAGCCGGAGGACAAGGGTCGAGAGCTTGCGTCCGAAGCCTCCTCCTGAAGCACTCGCAGCTCGCACCGCAGGAGAAGGAGGCGGATTTGAAGAAGAGGACCAGCGACCTCGCCGACGCCAGCGGAAGGAGCTCGAAGCCTCCAAGAGCGCCGCGCCAAGGCCGTGGAGGAGGCCAAAAGCTCGGCGCGCAGATGAAGGCCTCGTGGTCCGAGGGTCGAGGCCGCCCGCGACGTTCTTGGGTGGAGGACGTGGCGACCCGGGCCGAAGCCGGTGTCGCCCATCCCGCCGCAAGGTGACGGAGGACGCAGTCGCGTGGTTCTAAGGGCGGTCGGCGTCGTCTTCACCCACTACCCCTACTTTGAGGTCGACATCGCGAAGAAGGGGTGGGCGCCGGGCGTTGATGACGCCGACGTGGAGCGGAAAGCCGCTACCGCTGAGGCCGCAACTCGCGAGCTATCTGTCGAGCTTTCAAGCTTGCCACCGAGGAGCTCGAAGTCTTCGGCCTCCTCTGGCGGGTGGAGACGGAGCGGCGGAGGAGCCCGTCGAGGAGGAGGAAGCTTTGCGGACGTCCCCGCCCCGAGCCGATGGACCAAGACCCGCCCGCGCAAGAATAAGAGCTCGAGGCTAGACCTCTTTGGTTGTGAGCTTGTTAAGTCCTCGTAGTTGAGGCAAATTGTAAAAACTTATGGAAGCTCGTGTGATAGTTAACGAAAGTCGTCTTTCCTCTTTTATCGTACTCCGTTTCTACTTCGACTTTTGGTGAGCTCGTGATTCGAGAGCCGGATGGCGGGCCATTCTCGCTGCCGCGCTGGGCGCGGAGGTCGTTAGGTAGTCGCGCCACGCTCCGAAACGGTGAGCTCATGACTTAGTCGTTTTGGAACATCATTTGAGTTAAGAGGAGAGAGCGTGAGTTCGTGAGTTTGAGCTCGTCGCGAGCTCCGAACTTGCAGGTTTTGCGAAAAAATGGTGTGCTAGAAACGTGCGGTGTGCACCCCGCTCCTTGTAGCCCCCCGAGCAAGGGCGGGTCTTTGTCGGGGCAAAGGCCAGCCGCTGCTCGACGAGCTAAGGAAAGAATTCAAAATGCTTGCACATGTTTTTTGCATCGAATTTGTGCTTGTATTGAGCTCTTGCACTCAAATAAGTTTCAAATACACTTAGGGATAAAAGCGACGTAGTCGCTCGATGTTCCACGCGTTGGTGAGGACTCGCCCCCTGGTGGTCTTTGAGCTTGTACGTGCCGGGCCTCAGCACTTGGTCGATGGTGAAGGGACCTTCCCAAGGCGCCGAGAGCTTGTGCTTGTCTTTCGAGCTCTGGACTCGGCGCAGGACGTGGTCGCCGAATCTGAAAGCTCATCCCTTGACGTGGCGATCGTGGTAGCGCCTCGCATGGACCGCAGTACCCAGGCGCCAGGGATGAGGGCGATGTCACGGGCTTCATCGAGCTGATCGGCGGCGTCTTCGAAAGCGGTGGTTGGTTGTTGTGCTCATTGAAGGCCTGGACGCGGGGCGAGCCGTACTCGAGGTCGGTGGGGAGCACGGCCTCGGAGCCGAAGACGAGGAAGAACGACATCCGCCCCGTGGCTCTGCTTGGCGTTGTGCGAAGACTCCATACGACCGAAGGGAGCTCGGCGAGCCATCTTCGTTGTATTTCTCGAGCCTCTTGAAGATGCGAGACTTCACGCCCGCAGAATCATGCCATTAGCCCTTTCTACCCGGCCGTTGGTCCTCGGGTGGTCGATCAAGACGCGTCGACGCTGATGCCGTGATCGCTGCACCGCTTGATGAAGACCTCTCCACAAAATTGGTGCCGTTGTCGGTGATGATGGAGTTTGGGACCCCGGCGGTGGATGATGCCGGGTGAAGAATTTGATGGTCTCCTCAGCCGACACCGCGCGATGGGCATGACCTTGATCCACTTGGAGAACTTGTCGATGGCGGCGAGGAGGTGCGTGTTGACACTCAATTAATGCATGTTTTACTACCACCAAAGTGAACCACTAATACAATATTACATGTGAAAACATAACCAAACATTATTTATCTAACGAGTTCCACGAGTTTTGGTGTTTCAAGTTGTTTTGCAGGAATGTTGTGGAAATACAAATAAAGTATGCCAAATAAAGTGGGAACCACAAAGTCAGAAATACGCCAAAGAGCAAAGGGAAGCAAGGAGGCCGATTCCACGCCTCATCCGGACTTTGCACCAGCGGGGAAACCATCTACCAAGGCCCACAAGCCCACCCAGAGAAAGGAGAGGCAAAATGGGGCCAAAACCGCAAGCGGCGGCGGGCGCAAAATTTTGGCGCTTTTCCCGCCCTTTCTCCGGCGGTTCGCTACGAACTTCACACGGCGGTTGCATGTGGTGCAAACTTTAGCTTCCGCCAAATGCCCCTCGGAACAAGGATGGCCCTCCATTCTCTCCTCTCTTTTCCTATATAAAGAGACCCCTACACCATTGTACAACACACAACACACTTGAGCTTCACTTGCACATTCTTTACACATTGTAGTGGTGTCCCTCTAGGTGTTCTCCACCTAGTTGTACTTAGAGAAAAAGAGGAAGAGAGTGAAAGGGAAAGAGCGGAGAAGCCGGGATTGTCGGTTTCGCCTCAACTTTGTACCTCTTCGGATCCGACTCGCCTGAGAAAGATTCAGGTTATCTTGTGGTAATTCTAGTGTTATTATTTCACTAAATTCAGTCCTTACTTTATTTTGCTTGCCGGATCTCCGTTCGAATCGAAGGTTCTAGTTTTCATTGTGAAACTAGTTTCAGAATCGCTAGCGTAGGCGTGGTGTCTAGGCTAGAGTTTACCCGAGATTGCGCCCAACACTACGGAATAGTTGTGGTAGCCCCGGGGGTGACAAATCCGACCAGGGGCCTTTGTAGTCCACCACGTGCGTGTTGGTGTTTTCAGAGAGCTTTTGGCTGCCTTCTCCCGATTACCGTCTCCCGTCTTTTCGCGAATCGGAAAGGAACAAATTACGCTCAAGTAAGTAAAGTCTTGTAAGCCCGAACCTTAGTAATTTAGTAATTTTGGGAAAACCCTAGAGAACCCCTTTCTTCCTACCAAAAATATTATTCCTACCTTATCTTGGGCGACCTAAATTCTTCCTTGTTCACTTCGTTCCCTCGTGGAAATCGATACCACGAATACTCCGGTGAAAGCTACAACGGTACTTTCCGTGCGCTTGCGGATTTTTCTGTGTGCGTTAAAAAATACCAACAAGGCGCGTGTATCCCCGTGGTCTTCTTGAAGGGCCCTACCATATCGAGCCCCCCTGCACCGCGAACGGCCGGTGAGAGGGATCGTGGAGGAGGGGCCGGCCGGGAGGTGCGTCTCGCTGGCTAAGAACTCGCGCCCTGCAGCGTGCGGACGACTCGAATGGCGTCGCGACGTTGGTCGGTTGAGAAACCTTGTCGGAACGCCTTTCCGACAAGAGCTCGTGGCGCCGCATGATGGCCGCGACTCGGCCGGAGTGGATCTCCTTGATGAGCTCTTCCCTTGCTCGAAGGTAATGCAATGGCCGAGGGGCGCCCGAGGCTCAGCGCTGTAGAGTTCTTCCACGATGAGGACAAATGACTTAGCCCTTCGCGCCAGGCGTCTCGATTCCTCCCCGCCTGGGGGGAGCTTGCCTTCCTTGAACCATTGGAGGCGGCGGGATCCGCCCGGGCGAGCTTTGGAGCCGTCGCGGTTGAGCTCGATCCAGCCCCGAGCCAGCCCGAGCTCAGTTGGGCTCGGCTTCCAGCACCAAGCACGCCGTGTTGGGCGGGATCGAGCTCGTGGGAGTGTCTACCTCCATAGGGTCCGAGCCCGGGGTGTCGGGCGATCGAAGCTCGCATCTGCCCCTGCGGGCTCTCCCTTGAGCCGTATGGGAGGGCTTGTGTTGCTCGTGCATGAAGACGCCCGGTGGAACCGGCAGTCGATCCGACGCGAGCTTGGTGAGGACGTCGGCGTCGTTGTTGAGGTGGCGATGTATGTGGTTGACCTCAAGCCCGTGGAAGTGTTCCTCGCTCTCACGGACCTTCGATGGTACGCGTTCATCTTCGGGTTGACGTAGTCGACTTCCTTCATGACTTGGTTTTTTACGAGCTCGAGTCGCCGGGACCTCGAGGTGCGGATGCCGAGCTCGTGCGCGACGCGCAAGCCATTCACCGAGCCTCGTGATTCGCCACGTTGTTGGGCGCTGGAAAGTGTAGGCGGATCGAGTACTTCATGCGTACCTTGTTCGGGAGATGAAGACGCGAGCCCGACGCCGGGCGCCATACTTTTTACGACCCGCCGAAGTATAGCGCCCAGTGCTCAATGTCGTCGGGTCGTGGCGGGCTGCTCGACCCTCGGTCCACTCAGCGATGAAGCCCCGCGAGCACAAACTTTATGGCGTCTCTGGGGGCATAGGTGATGTCGGCCCCCAAGAGTTCGATAGCCCACTTGGCCATGCGGCCCGTAACCTCGGGGCTACGGATGACCTCGCCAAGGGGGTATTTGGAGGCGACCTTGACCGGGTGGGAGTCGGTAGTGTCTGAGCTTGCGCCCTCGGTGATCGACAAAGCATAGAGCGAGCTTTTTCGAGCTGCGTGTCCGAGTCTTGGTGTCGGTGAGGACTTCGATGATGAAGTAGACCGGGCGCTGTACTTTGAGCGCATGCCCTTCTTCGTCCCTTTCAATGACGAGCGCGGTGCTCACCACCTTCGGTGGCCGAGATGTAGAGGAGGATCGGCTCGTTAGGCGCGGGTCGACGAGCACGGGCGGGTTGGGCGGAGGAGTGCTTCGTCGAGTCGAGAGCTGGCCGGGCTTCGTCCGGTCCAGCGGCGCCTCGGTCTTCTTCGGCAATTTGTAGAGGGGGGAGGCTTCGCCCCCTGCCGAGCTATGAAACGACTTAGCGCGGCCGGACATCCCGTGGAGTCGCCAGACGCACTTGACGTTTTTAATCGGCCCCATGTTCGTGATGGCGGCGATCTTCTCCGGATTGGCCTCGATGCCTCGTTCGAGACGATGAAGCCAAGCAATTTCCCTCGAGGGACCCCAAAACGCATTTTCGGGTTGAGCTTGACTCCAAACTCGCGGAGCTTGGTGAAGACCTTTTCGAGGTCGGGGATGAGCTCTTTTTCGGCGTTTTGTCTTGACTACGATGTCGCCAATGTATGCTTCTACGAGCTTCCCGAGGAGTTCTTTGAAGACTTTTCGCATGCACCTTTGGAAGGTGGCGCCAGCGTTTTTCGAACCCGAAGGGCCTCGTTACGTAACGAGAATACGCTAAACGGAGTGATGAAGGAGGTGACGAGCTGGTCGAGCTCGCTTCATCGCGATCCGTGGTAGCCGGGTATCGTCAAAGAAAGCGAGTGTCTCGCACCCGGAGATGGAGTCAACAATTTGGTCGATACGGCGGCAAAGGAAAGCGGATCCTTCGGGCATGCCTTGTTGAGACCGTGTAGTCAACACACATTCTCCATTTCCCATTCTTCTTCTTAACTAGTACAGGGGTTGGCTATCCACTCGGGATGATACACCTCCTTGATAAACCTAGCGGCTAAGAGCTTATCTATCTCCTCGGCGATTGCCATGCGTCGATCATCATCGAAACGTCTAAGCCTCTCGCTTCACCCGCCGAGCCGGGTTTGATGTTCAAGGAGTGCTCGGCGACTTCCCTCGGTATGCCCGGCATATCCGAGGCCCTCCACGCGAATACGTCGAGGTTCGCGGAGGAAGTCGACGAGCTCGCTTTCCTATTTGGGGAGAGCTCGGACCCCACGCGGAGGGTGCGCCCGTCCCCGCCGATCTTGACCTCCTTGGCGTCCTTCTCGGGCTCGAACGCGCCGGTGACCTTGTCGATTTCGCCGGAAGAGCTCGGTGCTCCCGGCCTTGGCGAGCTCACGCGGCCATGCTCGCGGCCACCTTCTTGAGCTTGGGGGAGTCCTCGGTGCCGGCCCAGCCGACATCTTGGCAGCATCTCCTCGATCTCGATCACGGCGTCGGCGTACTAGGCGGCGGCGGCCTCGCAGCCGAAGGCGTGCTCGAAGGTGGAGTCGGCGGTGATGACCCCTTCGGCCCGGGGATCTTGAGCTTGAGGTAGGGTGTAGTTGGGGGACGGCCATGAACCCGAGTAGCATGGCCGCCCAAGAGCGTGGTGGTAGGCGTTCTTGAAGGGGGAGCACCTCGAACGTGAGGACCTCCTTGCGAGTTGTCCGGGTGCCGAAGGTGACGGAGGTCGATCCGCCCGAAGGGACCATCTGCTTCCCCGGCACCACGCCGTGGATCGATTCCGCGCGGGCGGAGCCGTGCCTTGGGGATGCCAAGGGCTTGAAGCGCGTGGATGTAGGGAGGTTGAGGGCCGCTATCGCCGGCCATCAACACCTTGCCGAGGCGCTTTGGTGCCGATGATGGGGTCGACGACGAAGCGGGTACCTCCCGGATACGGATGTGCCGTGGGTGGTCTCGCTTTGTCGAAAGTGATCGCCGAGAGCTCGACCACTTAAGGTAGGCGGGCGTTGCGGGCTTGGTGAAGAGGACCTCGCGGCGGGTGAGCCTCCGGGGCGTTTGGACTCGTGAGCCGGGAGCCCCCGGCGACCACGTTGACGGCGCCGTCCTCGATGTAGATGTCGCCGTCGAACTCGTCGGGAGCCGGCCGCGGCCTTGTCGTCGTAGTCCTTGTCTCCGCCCGCCAGCGCGCCCATCACGTGCTTCTTCATGAGGCGGCAGTCCTTCATCTTGTGCTTGGATCAGGGCCCTCGTGGTGCGGGCACGGCGCCTCGAGCATCTTGTCAAAGTGCTCTTTGGGCACGGTTCGCACCACCCTTGGGGCCGGCCTTTGCGCTTGTCACGCCACGGCGACGAACTCGTCGTCGTGCCGTCGCTGAGGGGCGCTTGTTCTTCTTGTTCTTCTTCTTGCGCGCTCGGGCCGGATCCCTCGGTGACGTCGTCGTCGGCCTTGGGCCCGCCCCTGCCCGTGACGGCGGAGGCGGCGTCCCTCTCCTCGGCGTGGCGGTGGCGAGGTCGAGGAGCTCCTTCACGATCCCTGGGCTTCGGGCGCCGAGCTCGTGGATGAGGGTCTCGCGGTGGTGCCGAACGTGAAGGCGGTGATGACCTCGGTCGGAGGCCTCGGAGAGGTTGTTGCGAGCTTGGAGAAGCGCCCGATGTAGTCGCGCCAGCCCTCCCCCTTCTTCGCTTGCACCCTCGGAGGTCCCACGTCCGTGCTCGGCCTCGGTGTAGGTGCCCGGAAGTTGCCGACTAAGACGTCGCGCGAGTCCTCCCGCTTGCGGATGGTGCCGGAGGTGCTCAAGCCATGACCGCGCGGAATCTGCAAGGTATAGTGAGAGGTTGCGGATGATGAAGTAGTCGATTGTCGGCGCCCCGACCGGCGGCCCGAGGCGGTAATCCTCGAGCCAGTGGCGGGGTCGGTCTCCCATTGTACTACGCACCGGGTCGGAGCTCGGAAGCGAAGGAAATGGGCGTCGTGGATACGAGAGCGAGCCCCTCGGCCTCCTTGAGCTCGAGCTCGAGGGCCGGCGATCCCGCTTGAGAGACGGGCTCGCGGCGGCGACCGGTGTGGGGATCGCGGCTCTGTCTTCTTCGTTGTCGTGGGCGCCCACCGCGTCGCTTCTCGTAGGTGCGAGGACGCTTCGTGGGTCGCCGCGGTGGTACTTTGTCGCCGTCCCGGGGCGTTCTTCTCGCCCGAGCCTCCGCTTTGCGCCGGGCGTTGATGGTGTCCCGGCGTCGCGGTTCGCCAACCCGCCGGCGTGCATGGACCTCGGGGTGGGAGGAAGCCTCGTGCTCCTCCGGCCAGGTCGGCGGTGCGGCCGAGCTCGCCCGCTGGGGCGCCGCCTCCGCTAGGAGCCTCTTGAGCTGCTCATGGGTTCTCCGTGCCTCGGGCTCCTCGGGGCCGGGCAACGACGCAGCGAGCGGCCGCAGCGGCCGCCCAGTTCGGGATGCCCTCCCGAACACCGGCGGGGCTGTTCCGGCCCCTCGTCCGGTTGATGCGGTCGTGGACATCGCGGGCTCGAGCTCGTGCGCTCGTGATTGCTATCTCCCTCCCCGCTCGGCGAGGAGGGCTTGCGTTCTTGGGGCGCTGCGCGCTCGAGCTCCTCGAGCTGTCCCCGGTCGGGCCCCTTGACGCGGTCGGCCCGGAGGCTCGCGCGGCGTCGGCGGCGAGCCCCGAGGCGTGTGTTCGGGCGTCGCTCGAGCGGACCTCTTCCACCGCGCCCTCGGGTGTCGCACATGTAGCACCGGGCGAGTGGGGTCGCAATCCATGAGGCTCATCCCGGGCGAGGGCGAGCTCGAGCTCATGGATGCCGGTCTTCCGGGCCTCGCCCCAAAGAGCGGAGGCCCGACGCCCGCCGGGTACTGATCCCCGGGCGAGCCGCCGTGAACTCGCCGACCGATGCCGTTTCCTCCCGGCGAGCCGGCAGACGACGCGGCGTGGAGAAGGTCACGCCGCGAATGTAGCTCGCGTGGGCTCAAGGCCCCAGATGTTCGGGAGCGTGTCCTGGATGAGGACGAAGAAGCGTTCCGCTGCGGCGCTGATGGGGCTGACCGGCGCGGAGGTCGAGTTCCGGCCCCATGCTCGTGAGGACGGAGTCGGTGACGCCGGAGGCTGGCCGAATGTCCCTCACGCCAGACGGCGGTGAAGATGGGCCCGTGAGGGGACCAAGCCCCCGCCGGTGCCGAAAATCGATGGTGCCGGGCGTGCACGCTAGCGCCGCGGCCGCCGGTGAAGAAGTGCAGGGAAGCCACGAGTGAAGAAACGCCGCACTAGCGCTGCCCCTATCCGGGCGGTGCCAACCGCCGCGGGTCTAATACCACCGTCACACAGAATAAAACCGGGCTAATGCGTGCTCCATGGCCTAGCTCTAGAGACAATGACACAAGATTTATATCGGTTCTCGGGCGACCGTGCTCCCTAGTCCAAAGTGATCACTATCCGAGCTCAAATGCTCATACCGGGCGAGTACAAGCGAAGTCGAGAGAGGGAGAGGGCCCCCAAGTCTCCGTGATTGAGGCTAGTACCAATATCGAGCGTGTGTGTGAGTGTGTTGAGAATTGATCTCTGTCCTGCCTCAACCCGAGGGCCTACCTCCTTTTATAGTCGCAAGGGGGTAGGGAACATGAGCCCCCTCGGGTTGAGGACTTGGAGAAACAAGAACGTATGTGCAGGCAAGATGTGTGGAAGAGCTCGCACGAGCTCCCTATTCCCGTGGGCGAGCTCCCTTCGAGCTCCCGAGTGCTTTGGGCGTTGAAATTGGTCGCCGCCGCACGCTGGAATCGCGGTTTGGGGGGTGGTCGGGCGTCGCCCTGTCTCTAATCGCAGT
This sequence comes from Hyparrhenia diplandra, assembly GCA_015847255.1. Lineage (NCBI taxonomy): Eukaryota > Viridiplantae > Streptophyta > Magnoliopsida > Poales > Poaceae > Hyparrhenia > Hyparrhenia diplandra. The sequence goes on along the minus strand of JADLZK010004141.1, from coordinate 68,239 downwards.
TGGAAGACGTCTTCTCGGTATGGGCGCACCCCATACCATGGATGGAGACGAGGTACACTATGTGTACTCGCCGCACCGTGGGCGGAGTTGTTGGAGTCGACGGGCGCGGTGAGGTGATCGCCTCGACAGCTCTTTCCCCTACGTAGAAGCAGGCGTGGCTACGGTGGTCGCCGAGAGTGGTTGAGCTTGTCGTGGAGTTGTTGACCAACTCCCGCACCCTCAAGCCCTCAGGAAGGCCGGCGGATGAGCTCTTTGTGGTCGCCGCCATGGAGCTCGTCGCGGGAGCTCGAACGGGCGGAAAGAGGTCTCCGGACGAGGTCGAAGCGTGTCGAAGACGAGGGAGCTCGTTGTCGGGGAGACCTCGAACGTAGCGGGACGGTGGATCTCTGCTCGAGGAGTCCGCTCGTGAGAGCCCGAGCGCAGGCGGAAGCCTGTCCCTGCGCTGGGAGCTCGTGTGTGGTGAAGACTTCGTGGCTCGCGGTAGGATGTCTTGTCTCGTCTGCGGTCGGAGTCCGGAGCCGTGTCTCGCTAGGGCGATGGCAAGTTGGCGGCTCGTTTATTGATGTCCCAAATATCGTTCCCCACAATCGTTTCTCAAAAAAACATTATTGTTTCATAACGGATCTGCTATTGTTCCTCAAAACCGGACATACATACCTGTTTTTTCGCTTTTTTCTGAAACCTCTTCCTTCCCACGTGAAGCATGGGGTAACGCTCTAGTTAATTTATATGTTTGAAATACAACGGTTTGTCGATAAATACAAAAGTTCGGTCACAATGTTTCAAAAAAAACTAGTGACCATTTCTATGTCGGAATCCTAAGAGCATCTCCAGAACGATACCTAAAAACAAACCCCCTACTTCTCTGCTTGGGGTGCTACCTATTTTCATACTACTTATATTATGTGGTTTATTCCAAAGAACACTACCTAAACCATACTACTCAAATTCGTTTCAGCGATCCAATGACGTGTGGGGCCATTTTGTCATCCCCTATCATCTCCTCTCAACATAGACGCTGAGGGGTGGACGCCACGGGCGATGCCGTGGAGCTCGTTGTCGCTTTGCCCCGATGGAGGGGCGGCCACGCCGCTGCGCGTGCGTAGGACACCACGTGGAAGCGGGAGCGGACGTGAGGCCACCTCCACCGCCAAGATCGCTTTGCGACGGGAGGGTGGCACTACAATTGAAATTTTTTGCATGGCGGGATTTTGTGATTAACCGTGGTGGGCAAGAGCGCCCGACCCTGCGGGATGAGGTAATCGGTTAATGGTAGATTAACCGCGGCGTATCCCAATACCCGCCACGCTTAATCGAATAAAAAATAAAAACCCCGAGCCAAGATGTTGGCCCATACGTGCAGCCCGGCGTCGAGCCCGAATCCGCCGCCGTCGTTTGGGATCTAGATCCACACCGCCGCCTAGGATCCGAGATCTGCCGCCACCGTCCCGAGGATGGGCGCTACCGCCGCGCCCATCATCCATTTTGACCGGATCCGCCTCCCGCCCTCCGGATCTAGGCATGGCTCGCCGCCGCCACCTCTCGATGCCACGAAAGTGGGACCTGTGCCGCCGCCGGATCTCGACGGCGTGTGCGGCTCAGCGACCACCGCACCGCCTTCGACGCCGCCACCTTGACCGCCACTGCCGCCTCGCTGGCCCGACCTCGCCGCCGCCCTCCTCACATCCGCCCGCGAGGAAGGACCGCCACCACCTTGCGAAAGAGTGAGAAGAGGAGTGAAAGCAACTACACGAGCTTGAGGGAGGGGGTGCGGCGCATGCAGGAGGAGGGGAGAGGAGCCGACGAAGGAGGAGGAGGAGAGCTGGCTCCCGCCAAGATTGGAGTACGGCGCCTCGCTCTTAGCGGTCAAAGGTGGCGTGCGAAAGTGAGGGAGAGAGAGGAGTGAGGGATTTGGGAGGGAGTGTGGGAGTGACCCATGAAACCCTAAATCCCATGTTATATATGTGCCGCAGATTGTGCCTCGATATTTTCCATGGCATACCTTTAATGTTGCCCGCCATGGTTAATTGATTTTGTATGGCGGGCACGCTAGGATGCCCACCAAATATTAACCGTGGCGGTTGTTTTTATATTGCCCGGCACGTTAATGGATTAATCAGAAGGGCAGCCGGGTGGCCGGGTCGGCCCGAATAATCGTGGTGGGCAAAACTTATGCCCGCCAAGGATGGATTTGGGGGCCGCCACGCAAAAAAAAAATTGTAGTAGTGTGGACACCGCATGAGGAGGCCACCGCAGCCGCAAAGACACTAGAGGTTCGCGAGTCCACAACTCGCGAGTCGCATGGGTGGGAAGCGTCGATGGGAGTGCAAACGGAAAAAAGTAGGGGGAGTAGTAAATACCCAACAGGAATAGAGGGTGGAGGTGAGAAAGTAGAGGGTCAATAAATTTGGGGATCTAGTAGGGGTCTGCTAGAGTAGTGTTTTTAACCCCCACGGCCCAAATTAATATGGAGCCAAGTAGGGAGCATTGTTGAGATGCTCTAATCATACGCATCCGATTTGTCGCTCAAATTTGGAATGGTAATAAGGTTTTATTGGGGTTTGCGTCAAGGAAAGAAAAGACAATACGTCAATACTCCAATATTCTCCCACAATAGCAGACACCCAAGTTGCTTGGAAGGCATTTTTCTATTTCTCTATGTAAAATTCTTGTAACTTCACCCCTGGGCCAGGGGGTCTAAGTGTGCTAACATTTTTTTAAAACAATACACTACAAACACATATTCTTATTCATGTACGCACACTCGCTGCTACAAACACGAGCACATACATAATGGTTTTATGAACACCTCATTGTTTTTTTGACGCAAAAACCGTGGGGAGTTCCACAAGGCAATTCAAGATTTAAAACAAAAGGAAAAGAAACAAGTACAATAAGGAGATACTTACAAGCCAAGAGACGAGCAAGGGAGAGAGAAGAGATGTTACTATACAAACTAAGTAGATAGAGAGGAACAAAGGCTAAACCACAGTTAAACAAACATTACATTTGAGGTTAGTTTTTTTAGTGATCATTTGATGATGGAAAGAAAGATATAAACATGTAAGTTGATAATTTGATGATGGAAAGAAAGATATAAACATGTGAGTTATTTAATGAGAATTTCCAACACAAAAACCTTAAGGTCTCAAGGATCAAGAAAGCAATAACTTATGCATTGCCACAAAAATTGTTGATGGTTTGGAATAAGATTATTTATATATAAACAATTATAAGTTAATGTTAGTGAATGGCGTGGCATAATGCTAGTGGATGATGTGTCTTACTTGCATATATATTACAATTGCAAATGCTAGTTGACCATAAATGCGCATTTGTTAGTGGAATGATGAGATGGATAGCTTGCATGTTGAATGAATTAGCTAGTGGGGCTGTTAGTGGGATGATGAGGTGTCTAAATTACACGTGTTGAGGAGAATTGGCGGTAGGATTTGTCTATATAGGTGTAGTAAATTCTCTGAGCCGATAAGATTAGAGGGTACCTTCATCCTTAAGGCGTATTAAATCTTTTCTAAAGCCGTGTAAATCTTTTGCATGATCTATTAAAACATAGTTTTACTGTAGAGACCGTTTAGCGCTAAATAACTTACGGGAAAAATTAAATATGATGTTATGGAAAAATAATAATTTCGAAAAGGCAATGATGCTAAATCCAACAAGTAAAATGGGTTATGTTTGACTTTTAGTATCTATTTTGAAAATTATAATATTTTGTAGATATTTAAATACCTTTTGTGGGATTAACAAGAAAGCATCGAAAGAAAAAAAATTGGTCCAAACATGAATTGTTTTGCTTGAACCGTCTAGTCGGCTAGCCAGCAGCCGATATGCCTATTGGCCAACAAAAAGCATATTTTAGCCAGTTCAATGCTTTTGCATGCATGGAGAAACAATTATTATCGCATTAACAGTTATTGCAATAATTTCTCTAGTCAACTAATGATAGGTCAATGCTTTTGCATGCATGGAGAAACAATTATTATCGCATTAACAGTTAGTATTGACGCTGTCCGTGAGCGTTCGCGCGTCGCGCCGCCACCACTGCTTCCACTGCGTAGTACTGTGGCCGCCGCTCTCCATTGCTCTGCTCGGACGCGAACATCGTCATCTCGCTCGTCGTTGCCTATGATCAAGGAGCCCGCAGCCCATAGCTAAGTCGCCATGGATCTGAGCTCGCACTTTCTCGAGCTCGGTGGAAGTGGCTCGTAGTAGATGAAGGGAAGGTTGTGGGGTGGAAGAGAGGGGGAACGAAGAAGGGAAGGGGCGCCATGGACGAGGGTAGATGGGGATGGCTCGGAGAAGAGGGACATGGCGATGGCTGGGCACCCCCGCTCAAGCTCGGGAGGCAACGGTGGAAGTTGGGGCCGGCGAGCGAGAGGAAGAAGAAGCTGCCCTGCGGTGGGTAGCGGCGGCGCAGAGTTACTGTGGGGAGCATAGTGCCGCGGTGGGGAGAGGCTGGGGCGGACGCGGTGGAGGGCAGGGACTCGCGGCGGTGGGCGGCGCTGCGGGACCCATGGTGAGCTGCTGGAGATGATCTCAGTAGAGGCCGGGCTTTGATTACCGGGCCAGGTTGAGGGACTGGATAGGCCGGATTACAGCCCACACTGAACTTAACCGAAACAGGCAAACATTCGTGGGCTTCAGATGAGTTGGGTTCCAAAATGTGCTAGGAAGTTTTAAGTAAGGTGTTCCATCATCCATGCACCATCGGCTTCGTACGTCTCTCCAAGGGAGTCGCTGTGCTCTTGCCTCTTTCAACACCATCCTTCAACTCCATTTTGTAGTCATATATGATGCCGACATCAGGTCGCTCCTTCACGTCTCCTTGCTCCACACAGCCAGCTTTTCTTGCTTTCACCCTCAGTGACCTACTGGAATAATAATGTTGTCTAGCATCGAATGCTACTAGTCTAGAGCGGACATCACACAAAGAACTGTATGCATTGTGCAAACGCCCAAAATTTATGGTGGACTCGAAAACATGCGGCTGCACACTGTTTTTTCGTCTCCTGTTGGCAACTCTGCAGGGTGCCTCCAATTATCATGGCGGCGGCTCCCTCAGCGTCCGCTCGCTCCACCTCCATGTGACATGGCAGTGGCCACCAAGGTCCAATGCCTGCAAGGACATGTCCGTGCAGAACGCCCGTAATCTGTTCGTCACAAGTTTTCTATCAAATTTTCTTTCCCTTTCATTTATTTTGAGGAACTGCTCCGATTAACTCGGGATGGTTTGGATGTGCAGGTTGAAATCTAGGTACGAAGGCTAGCTTTGTTTTATCGGGCCTCTTGCAAGTATAATCTACTGATTTCTTTGAGATTTTTCTTTTACAGGTGGGCACATTGCCTTTTTTAGTCATTTTCTCTATGCACTCAGTGATATATGCTTTCAAGTGGATATATGTTCCGTCGTCAGAATCTAGAAGCATTACTATTTCTGTCACACGCAGTCATCTGGATACATCAGTTGCTATTTGCATTAAAGAGAGAAAAATAAAGCACCAGAGATTATGTTTTTAGTGGAGATGGAGAAGAACTTTTTAACTGAACCAACTAGGCTAGTGATTATGTTCAAATGTAACAAGATTCGTGTGGCTGATACAACAAGAAGCCTCACCATCAACATCTATGGCAACCGGTAGTATCCTGCCCTGTGCAGCCCGTCCTGTGCAGCCCCTCTAGTTAGGTTGTTTGTTTGTGGAATTTGAGAAAACATATTTGATATATGCTGCTACTAGATTATATTTGGGTTATGAGACAACGATAAAGAAAATGAACGGGCACTCGAGCTCTACTATGCTAAAGTGCAGGCCAACATCTACCTTCTTTATTTCTCTATTAATTAATAATTAATTGAATCATTGTTAAAAACTTCTCTAATCCATGTCAAGGGGCTCACGGTGCAATGGCAAAGGCCATTGGTTGGGGGCTCCCACCCAAGGTTCAAATCCTGGGTGCGACACTTTATCCCGGGATTTATTTCGTGATTTTCCTGTCTTGTGCATTAAGTGGTAGGCGACGTCCCCGTCGATAGCGAGGCGCCAAAGTGGTGACTACGGAACTTCAAGATTTGCCGGCTCAGTCCTTCAAGGTGCTCATAGGGGTAGGGTTTGCATACGTGTGTTCATAGGGGTGAGTGTTCGTGCGTGTTGAGCGTCTGCGTTGTACTGTGTAATCTCAAAAAAAAAAAAACTTCTCTAATCCATGCATATTCTGAATGTGAAAGATTGTGGACTCCATTGAAATTGATTAATTGGATCATTTGTTTATTGTAGAGCCTTGTGACTCCCAAACCTAGGAAACTATGTCGGATTTTTCAATCTGAAACCAGAATTCTGGACAAGAGAACATTCGATGTTTAGCTACCCTTTTTGGGTGTAAAGGTACGCTGCACTTTATTTCTTTACCAATATTTTTCTATATATTGGTTTGGTGTTTGTGTACTCAAATATTCCTTTTGTTATCATATCAATGTTTGTTCCTTTTGTTTATGACGGAGATTTTTTTAATGCCGTAAGATCGTTACATCTTATATTGGCCAATTGGTGCTCAAACTTTATGGTTTTACTAGAAGATTATGGCATTGAGGGCTTTAGTAGTTAGTCCTAAAATCCAACCAGTCTTAAGGAACCAGAAGAGTCTGAAGATCATTTTTTAGACGCCACCGTAGCATTCGCAAGTGCAATATACTAATTAAAATAAATAATTATGATTCAAAACATTCAAATGTTCTCTCTATCTTCTAGACTAGTAAATGGAATAAAACCACCTCCCTCTTTCCCATGATATAATTTGCATGCTCATAAGGCTACAAAACTCACCACATGCACACAAAAAGTCATCGTTTTTTTTTTTTCATGTGAGTCACTAAGTGGTGGACCCCACGAGCAACAAATACAAATGGGCCCAAAGAAAATATTGCTAGTTTTACCAAACCCAACCATTTTTTGGTTTGGATTTGCTTATAAGCTGTTTGAGTTTTGCATTTTGATTTGTCATTTTTGGTAAAATAGGACTAATTTAATAGGTCTTTCGAGTTGATTTTGTGTTGATGTGTTCAACATACTCCTATTTGTGGTGTTGATAAGTAGAACGGTTTAATCAACAATTAACAGTTTGTTCAACTCCTATTTGGGAACTATGGAAGCTTCATAATGATAAAATCATCCAAAGAAGAGACCCCTCCCCAGACATTTGGCTTAGCAATTTCAAGTCACAAGATCATTTACAGGCTGTTAGATTCAAGGATGACTCTAGATCATCCTTTTGTGCTTGGTTAGGGCTTCCTAACGCACCACCGTTGGGTGCTGCCCCGGCCAACTGCCACCTATGCATTGTTCATCCATGTCACCGCAAAGTTGTGGCTTCCGCAGTGCGTCGAGGCTCCCCGCAGGAGTGACGGTGGCTTGCTCGACAAAAAGTTGCAAGCAGCACGTGAACGCCGCGTTGTAAGACGGAGATGAGGAGATGCATGGCTACTGCAGGAGGCACCTCTGACAAAAAAAAAAAAAAACTGCTGCTGCATGGAGGCACTTCTGACAAAAAAAAAAAAAGCAATGCGATGGAAGATGTGTGGTTCTGGTGTATGCTTGCAACCGTGGCCCATAAATTCAGCTGGGGCAGCACGCTGCTTGTAGTAGCTTTGGGGAAGCCCTTAGATGCTTTCAGTTAAGATCTTTGTATGTATTCCCCTGAACTTTAATTTAAATTAATGAATCCTCACTGTGGGGACCTCCAATATAGTTGTTTTGTTTTGTTGCGTTTATAAACAAACGCAGTTATTGATCGAGCTTGTTTATATTCTGATCTTCTCATGAACTAGCTAGCAAATTTTCTTTAATTTGCTGCTGAATATCATTTGGGCTAGTGTAACGACTCCTCAATCTAATTAGGCAGGTCCTTAGATATGGCTCAAATGAGTTTTTTTATTTAATTGAAATAAAAAAAAATAGGTAGGGCCTCCCTACCGATTCCCTCAAAAAAAAAAGGAAATTGATTGTTCTAATAAAGTACTTTTGGTGTCATGAGTTATATGCAAGATTAATGTGGTGTTTGGTTTCTTGAGGAACCACACTGTTGGGTAAAATACTCCAAACAAGTTTATTGATGAATACTTAGTCACAAAGTGACCGTACAACCCTCGGCCCATTACAAGAGATGCTAGGGGTATTTATAGCCCCCCCAACTAGCTTCAGTATTTCTAGTCAAATGACAAACTTTACAATGGTAAGATTCTATTACTAAACTCTCAACGGTTATCCATGAAGTCTTCGCATGCTCCGTCTTGAACCTTTTTGATGTTTCTTGAAAACTTTGGTTGCGAAGGTCCTCCGACGAAGCTTCTTTCCCGAGTCTCTTTTGCGGCATTAAGTCGCGAAGGTCTTTGTAATATCTTATGACGACTCTCGCCCGTCTCTCTTTTTGTGAACACCTTCGTATGAAACTCTGTTTACAACTAAACTTCAAAGTTTGGGTTAGAAGTTTATGCAAAATAAAGTTGACCCCCAACAAAGAGCCCCTCGTGGGCGAATGCCAACTTCAAAGGCATGAATCCTACGAAAATTTAGTAAACTTTGTGATAATAAACGTCCGTCCCAAACTTTGAAGTTGGGATTCTTGATTTTGTCAATGTCTTCGCTAGAAAGTATTTTATAAAAGCATTATTTTTATTATTTTTTATTATTTTTTATTATTTTGATTTTTCAACGGCTAGTTTGACCGTTTTGACCGGTCTCATGCTTATAAATAGCGGAGGAGCCCCCTGCTTTTCTCATCTTTTTCAAGAGGGGAGACTTCTCTTTGCGTTTTTCTTTGAGCTACGAAGGTGTTTTGCGAAGGTTGTTTTTGGGCGAAGGTGTTTTGGTTAATTTTGTTTTGTTGGTGATTCTTCTTTTGCAACCGGCGTAATCATTTATTTTTCTTACCCCTCACTTTTTATTATTCAACGAAGGTAGTTCTCGTATAAACAACACTTTTTGTCTTTTTGTGAATTTTGCGAGATGACAGAGGAGAGCAAAGTGTTTCTCGCTCACATTCAGTTCCGAGAGAGAAGTTCTTGATTCCGATGACGAAGGTCTTAGTGGGGTCGATTGCTTCTCCTTCTGAGTTGATTCCCGATGATGGTTATTCTTACTTTTTGGTAAAAGTAAGATGAAGAAATCGATTATGCAGAGTTAGAGAGAGATGGAATTCTGAAAAGTGGATATTACGCACTGGCCGGGTCCTCGAAGAGACCGGCCCCCAAGCCTAAGAAGGATGAATGCGTTGTTTATAAGGACTTTTTCACAACCGGATTAAGATTTCCTTGCCGGGACTTTTTAGAAGAAGTTTTGAGAGCTTATGATATTGAGATCCATCACCCGACGCAATGCAATTTCTCGGCTCTCTACTTTCATATGGGCTGTGCGGCCAAGACGTGAAGCCAAATATCAACACTTTTTGTGATCTCCATGAACTTCATATTCAATATCGGAGTAAAGTTATTGACGGTAAAAGTGTTACTTATTATTTTGGTCGCTGTAACTTTAGGATCTGCTAAGGGTGCTATACAAATTTCTCCTCCTGCTAAGAACAAATGGGCCGACCTACCGGTTTAAAATGTGGTTTTATCACAAGGTTCCTTATGTCGAGGAGAAAGTTGGTAAGAATTTTGTGAAAAGGTACCCGCTTGCTGCCGAGATGCATAAGCGTGAGTTTGTTGTGAGACCTTCTTCAAGAAATCTCAAGCCGCGAGTGAGTGCATGAAAGCTTTTAAGTTAATCGCTTCGCTTCAAAAATACAAGAGATTTGGTTGAAGAATTTGTTGCTGGTAGAGTTTGGCCGCTTCGCCGAGGATGGAATATCCTTCGCTTTCATACGAAGGAGGTCCATGGAAAGAGTTATAAATTTCCGGATCGTGACATTGTTAGGCCGGCAGAATATAAGACAGACGAAGATTTTGTTACAAACTTGTTGAACCGAGAGCCCGCCGCTTCTTGGGAAATATGTTTCAAGGAGAAAAAGTTTATGGATGAGATTCTTGGTGAAGATTACTCCAGATTTAATCGGGTTTTTGATATTGCCAAGATTCCATATGAAGAATCGACCTCCTCCGGCTTATTCTCGTCTTGAGAAAAAAATGTCAAGAAAATGAGGTGAAGGATGACCCGGTGAAGGGAAAGAAAAGGAAGCGGCCGAAGCTTCCACAACAACCGGTAGGGGTAGAAAAAGACTTTGGCTTTAAAGAAACAAGAAGGTTAACCTTACCCCTATAGTTGATTTGTGTGATGATGAGGGGTTTGCTATTGACGAAGACATGATGGGGATTTCAATTGATAAACTTGAGGTTAGAAAAATGTGTCTAGCTTTTGCATGTACCGGCTTGACTCACGAGATGTTGACACCTCTTGCTCGAATTTGCGTAACTTGGCTACTCGTGGAGAGACTAGTAAAAAGTCTAGCGAAGATGTTGTGAAGGATGTTCCCGCTCCCGGTACGGCCTCTTTGCCGTCACCCGGTTCTATTTGAAAACTCCCCGCCGCTTTTGTATGTTGATTCTGATGCTAAAGTTCATCTAGGTCCCGGGACCGAAGATATTGCCGATGATTTGAATAGAATAGCATCTGCTGCTCGAAAAATTCATTCTTCAAAGTCTAAGACTGGTTTGAAGGAAGGTGACAACTTTGTTTCAAACTATTGAGGCCGCTGTTAAGGAAAATGTTCCCGCCGAAGGTGCTAATTTGTTGCGCCTTCGCAACGAAATGTTTCGATGAAGTTGTTCGCGAAGCCACTAATGCTAAGGCTTCGAAATTGTTGACAAAATTTTTGTGGAGGCGGATAGTGAGAATTTGATTGATGAGGGAAAATCTCGAGGGGCGAAGCTGTTGAAAAATTCAAAAATTTTGAAGAAAGGTACACAAATTGCCGCTATGACCTTTGAGGATTTTGACGATGATATCTTTGATAAAGATGTCGAGGAAGAAAAAAGCGACTTCATCTTGAAGAATCAATGATCAATATTGATACTCAAGAGAAAATTTCTTGTCCTTTGAAAGAAGGTGAAATTGTTGGTAAGTTCCTTTTTGATGCAAAAATTTTATTTTATGCATTCTTGTGTGTAATTTCAGCTTTTTATGTTCCTACAAAATAATTATTTTCCCGATGCTTCGACTTCTACAAAAGAAAAAAACTATTGATGTTGGAAAGATGAAAGAAGTTGCTCAGATGTTTGCACTCCTGCAGTGCCTTCCGAAGATATTTCTTCAATTACCGATCCCGAGAAGCTTGAAGGTTCTAGATTTTTGTCGCCCGAAGGCGTTAATCTAGATTCTTTTAAGTTTATCGGTGTTGGTGCCGAGAAACTTCTGGATGATGCCAAAAAGACTGAGCTTCGTCTTGCGGTGTATTGATGATGCTTTCATTGTCCCCGATGCCGAGGATGAGTTGGCAAAGAAGGATCCATTGGAGCTTGCTTTGAAGCAAGCGTTGCTTTGATGTATAAGGTATTATAAACATCTTCGCTAACTTCTTTTTTTTTTTTTGTTATGCGTATAATTTTTAACTTTGTTTGATTTTTTGCTTCTTAGGGTGCACTTCTTGCGCCGCAATAACGAAAGTCAATAGAAGACAAGTTTGTTGCATCATCTCTTCGCGAGAAAAAACTTTTGGAAGAGATTTCCTTATTGAAGTCTCAACTTGCCGAAAAAGAGAAAGAAAGAGGCAAGACAGGTTGATGAATGGCATCGATGGATGGTCTTTATCATCAATCTTGTGATACTATTAAAGAGAAAGATGCTGAGCTTGATGAGGCCAAGAAGACTATAGTTACTTTGAAGAGGGAGAAGGAATATCTTGAGAAAAAGAAGAAAGAGCAAGAGGAATTTTTCCTAATGAAGTTTAATAGAATGTGGGATATTTGTCGTGGTCACTACGAAAAGTTTGGTACCAAGCCCGAAGATCCCGATTGGGAACTTGGAGAATTTGATCCTTTCTTTAGCCGGTTGTGCCGTCAATATGAGGATTTGGGTGTCCTTGTGAATACCTTCGCTGATACTAGCGTTATGTATGCCACTCGGGCACTTCTCCATCTAATGTCGGCTAAGGACCCTTTGTATGCCGAGTTTGCCAAAGATGATTTCAAGTTTCCTCTTTTTGAAGGCATGTGAAACAAATTAGCTCACGCACCCAAGTTTTATGCAAGAAGTATTTTGATCAATATTGGTGTGTAAGTGGTCGGAGCACCGCTTTGAGAAAGTGAAGAAGAAGATGGAAGCGATGAAGCTACTTTTCTACCTTCGCTTGTTTTTATGATTTTTGTTATTTGCTTTGTTTTTCTAAATTTTGATAGATTGAGATTGAATATATGCGGGAGGAAGAGAAGAGAAAGAAATTCTTGGAGGAAGAAGCACTCGTGGCTCGCGACGATGATGTCCGTGAAAGAGATTTGTAGATGTAGAGGTAGTTCTTCTTAGGTTTTTATTTTGAGAGAATTTGTGAGGAGACTTTGTAAGTTAAGTTGATATTTGGTGATGTTTTTTAACTTCGATGCATCCCCGCGCAGTGTTTCGAGCGAAAGCCTTGCGCAGGATGTTGCCAATATTATGCCTTTGATGGTAGCTAAAGGAAACTATGTGTTTGAACCTTCGAATTTTTGGAATGTCGCGAATCATTGGTGAAGTTGACATTGATTCCTTTATTGAGAGTAAACGTGGAGGTTCTAAAATTAAAATTAACTATGGAAATCCTCGAGTTATTGATTTTAGTAATTTTACACGGTGAGATGATGTTTGATTTGATGAAACAGTTTTTCTTTTTGCTTAAATGTAGTTTTATGAAAAAGTTGTGTTTTATTTTGTTTAGTCGTCGTTCAAGTGCTTCTCCGAATTATCTTTCCGAAGATATTTTGAGGCGAGAAGTGGATAATATAGTTGACGAGGCTTTGGACGAACTTTTGGTGGAAGTGGCGAATATTGTTATTTAGAGAACGACGATTTGTAAATTAATTTTTTGTAAAAACCATGATTTGGTTTTGATTGATTGTGTACAAATAATCTGTGATGTAATAAAGTATTGTTGTTTGAAGAAAGATGTTGTCCCTTTTTATTATTGTGAAGATAGATTGACAAATTTTGCTTATGAGGTTATAATTTTCCCTTAGGAAACTTTAGAAAACGTCGTCCCCTTTTCTTTTTTATGTAGAGCGACAAACTTCGCTTACAAAGTGATAATTTTCCCTTAGGAAACTTTTTAGAAAACGCCGTCCCCTTTTCTTTTTGCGAAGGTAGAGCGACAAACTTAAACACGGTGATAATTTTCCCTTAGGAAACTTTTTAGAAAACGTCGTCCCCTTTTCTTTTTGCGAAAGGTAGAGCGACAAACTTCGCTACGGTGATATTTTTCCTTAGGAAATCGTAGGTAGTAATTTTTGTGAAAATTGCACCTACTTTTGTTTTATTCGCCGATGTAAGAATGTTATGTTCTTCGGCGTTTGTTTTTTTGAAATGATATGAAATGTAAAGCAAGTCATGTTTGGGGAAACTACTTTCTCATTTATATTGATATGAGAATTTACAATAGAGACTCGCCTCGTTAAAAAACCACTCACCCTCGCGAAGGGCTTCCCCCGAGTGGAAAAAAGAGTGCAGACTCTTTACAATTGAATGTAAAATTTGCTTGAAAGTAAATGATACTACTATCTATTTACATATTTACAAGAGGAGCTATTTTCTTCTAAGGATAGTACTTACGAAGGTCTTGAATGTTCCATGTATGACTCAATTCTTCTCCCTTCAAAGTCCGCAAGTGATATGATCCCCGGCTTGTTTGTCTTTGTGATGATGAATGGTCCTTCCCATTTTTGCCGGAACTTTCCCCACGCGTGCCTTCGTTTCTTTTTCTTTTGAGCACGAAATCTCCCCGGCTTGAGTTCTTTCTTGATTACTTTTTGTTATACCATTTGCTTGTTTCTCGCTTGATACTTGCTTAAGCTCTGCGAGGCTTCATTTCTTTCCTCTTCAAGTAAATCTTTGCTTGTCTTTAAATCTTCTTCGCTTATCATTTGTACATTCAACCTTGGACCTTCGTATTGAATTTCTTACGGAGTCATAGCTTCGTCTCCGTTATAACGGCTTGAATGGTGAAAACTTTGTAGATCTTGTGGTTGTCGTGTTGTGACTCCAAACTATTATTGGAAGTTCTTCGATCCACTTTCCTTTTGGTAATCCTACAAGATTTCTTGATATTCCAAAGGCAAATTATTCCATTTGCTCTTTCACCGCTCCGTTTGATTGCGGTGTCTTCTTCGATGCGAAGCATAGTTGGATTCCGAGATTTGAACAATATTCTCTCGAAATCTTCGCTATCAAACGTAATACCGCTATCTAAGGTGATGTGCCTTGGGACTCCAAATCTGGCGATGATATTTTGCCATAAGAACTTTTTCATTGTTGCCGAGGACATGTTTGTTCTCGGCTTCGCCTCAATCCATTTTGTGAAATAATCAATCGCTACGATTGCATATTTGAAGTTCCCTTGAGTTTGTGGTAACTTTCCAACGATATCAATTCCCCATCTTGCTAATGGCCAAGCCGGTTCTATTTGTTGGATTGGATTTGCCGGTGCATGTGTCTTGTTTGCTGAAATTTGACAGGTTGTGACAAGTCTTGATTATTTCCTTGCTATCTTTCCGAAAGTTTGTTGGCCAATAAAATCCTTGCCTCAAGGCTTTTCCCTGCGATTGATCTTGGGCGGCATGAATTCCGCAAGTTCCATTGTGAATTTCTTGTAATATTTCCTTTCCTTCTTCGCTTGAAACATATTTCAACAATGGTTCACATATACCTTGCTTGTAAAGTTGATCATTGATGATTCCGTAATTTCTTGTTTTGTGCTTCATTCTTGTTTCATCAACTTCGTTCTACGGTTCATAGAAACATTTGAGGAATGCTATTATTGGTGATCTCCAATCTTCGCCCTTCTATTATGTGAATATTTATTGGTTCTTCCATCTTTGCTTGGATTGATGATTCGATAATACTTGATAGAATACATCCGGGCGGTAATTTTATTTTTCTTTGCAGCTTTTTGCGATTATATCCGCCTCTTAGTTGTTTGTTCTTGAGATGCTTCTCAATGTGAAACCTTCGAAGTGCCTTTCCCGTCCTCTAACATGTTGTAGATATTTTGCCAACTCGGGATCTTTTGCTTTGTAACTTTTTTTCTATATGCCCGGCCACAACTTGTGAATCCGTTTTGATTAGTAATTTTGAATTCCCATTGCTCTTGCCTTGCGAAGCCCCAAAGAATACCGCTTCATATTCCGCAATGTTGTTTGTGCATTTGAACTCTAATCTTGCTTTGCATATCTCATTTTTACTCCCGAAGGTGAGGTTATGATTGCGACCACTCCGCACTGAGGAGCCCCATGCGGCATCACAATTGATTGTCCATTCTTGACAAATCATTGTCCATTCTTGGGCTTCTTTTTGTTCTTCTAAGTTTGAAGTTGGAGTCCAATCTGCAACAAAGTCTACTAAAACTTGTGACTTGATTGTCGTTCTTTTTTCAAAATCTATGAAATATTGAGATATTTCGCTGCCCATTTTCCCAATCTTTCGAATGACTTGCAACTTTGTAGAACGTCTTTGAGGGGATGATTTGTTGGTATTTTGACTTTGTGTGCTTGAAAGTAGTGTTTCAATTTTCTTGTCGCCATCAGGACCGCGTATGCTATCTTCTCGATCTCCGAATAATATATCTTGAACCCGAGAGAGCTTCGGATACAAAGTATATTGGTTGTTGCTTCTTGGTGTGCTCTTCTATATTCTCTTGCACTAATATCGCACTTACCGCATTTTTGATGCTTTGAGATGTATAATAACAGTTCTTCTTGTGGACTTGGGCTTGCCAAAGTTGTTGGATTTGACAAATATTTCTTTATTTCTTCAAAGCCTTTTGTTGCTTTTCTCCCCATGCGAAGGTCTTGTTTGAATTTTTAATGCTTGGAAGATTGGGAAGCTTTTCTCGGTGATTTTGATATGAATCTGTTTAGCGAAGCCGCCTTCCAATCGGTTCCCGAATGTCTTTGATGCTTTTTGGAACTTGTGTTTCCATCACCGCTTTTATTTTCTCGGGATTTGGATCGATTCCTTTTGAAGATACAACACATCCTAAAATTTTGCCTTTCTTGACCCCGAAGGTACATTTTTCTCGATTGAGCTTTAAGTTTGCTTTTCCGAAGATTGGAGAATGTTTCTTTAAGGTCTTCGATATGTTCCTCTCTTTTCTTGCTTTTCACAATTACGTCATCAACGTAAGCGAGTAAATTTTTCCCCAATTGGTCTTTTAATATTGTTGAAGTCATTCTCGATGAAACTTGATCCGGCATTGCGAAGCCCCTCGGCCATTCTTTGGAAACAATATGTGCCAAACGGAGTGATGAAACTTGTTTTTCTTCATCTTCTTTACTCATCCAAATTTGATGATAACCCGAGAAACAATCTAGGAAACTTAACATTTCACTTCCTATTTGCTTGATCAACTAATATGTCAATTCTTGGCGGTGGGAAATTGTCTTTTGGGCAGGCTTTGTTTAGATCCGTGAAATCGATGCACATTCTCCACTTCAAGTTCTTTTTTTCGACCATGACTATATTTGCAAGCCATGTTGTGAACCTTACTTCTCGATGACCTTCGCGTCCAACAGTCTTTTTGCACTTCGGCTTTTGCGGTGATTGTTCTCGTCTTTCCGAAAGTTTTCTTAACTTCGCTTCTTTGGCTTGTAACTTGGGTCTATATTTAGTTTATGTTCAATGATGTCTCTGGCGACTCCTTCTAAATCTTTTGCGACCATGCGAAGACGTCTTGATTGATTCTCAAGAAGTTTATAAGATTCTTTACTTCTTCTTCGCCTAGATCATTTGCAATGATAACTTTTTTTGTCCGGTAGCATCGGGTCTAGCGGAGCTTCTTTTGTTTCGTCTTTAGTACAAGTTTTCACTTTCTTCCGAGGCTTCGCGCTCTCTTTTTCTTCTTTTTCTTCTTCGTCTTCGATGTTGAGAATATTTCTTTGAGCTGGTCCTGAATCTTTTCTATACATCTTGCTTCGCTTTTGATCTCCATGGATTGTAATTATTCCGTTGATTGCCGGGATTTTCATGCAAAGATATGAGTAATGAATTGCGGCTTCAAATGCATTCGGACCTCCTCTTCCAAATATTGCATTATATTGATCGTGCACTTCAACAATATCAAATGCAATTTGTTCTGTTCTTGCATTGTTTACTGTCCCAAATGATACGGCAACACAATTCTTCCAATTGAATTTATTCTTACGCCTCCAAATCCGACTAATGGATATTCTCGCTCGCCCCGGACTTTTTCTCTCAATTTGCATTGTATCTAGAGTTTTTGCGAAGAGGATATCTCGGCGAACTTCCTCCGTCAACTAGAATTTTTGTTCTTGACCATCCTTCTATATTTGCCTCGATGACCATAGCATCCATGTGAAGAAAATCTTTTAGCTTCATGTCTTTTTTCTCTCGAAATGTTATTGGTTGATGTGACCACTTCGTCTTTTTGTATGGACCTTCCATTGAGATTGAGTTTATTTTTCGAAAGTAGTTTCTTCTTTCATTGTTTGTTTCGTACTCCATCTTTGTTTCCTCCCGAGATTGTCAATATTACGCCTCTCGCTTGGCATTATTGTATTGGATCGCCGAAGTGGCCGGAGAATTGTTGCTTTGATTGATTGTTGGATTATTTGCCATTGATGCTTCGGTTCTTTGAATTTGCATTTGTCCCCATGGTATTGCAAACAAAGGTTGACAATTGTAAATTGGTGGAGGTCCCGTAGTGCTTGATGCGAAGGTCCCGAATTTGTATGGAAATTATATCCTTGGTTGTAACATCCTTGGTTCCGAGGAGAATTTGATTGACTTAAAAAGTTGATTGTCTTCCCTGACTTTGTATGCTTCGCTTTCTTGTTGGACTTCGTCAATGCTTTTCTTTATTATTGGGCACATTTTTGAAGTGTGGCCAGCCCTTTGCCATGCACGAGGCAAAACATTTCTTCGGGCTTTAAAGGTCTTCGCTCACCAAATCTTGCTTGATTGAAACCTCCTCTCAGAATTGTTGTTGACACCTCTGTTTTGATATTGGCTTCATTTGTTCTTGACCTCGGGTCATTGTTTATTGTATTTTCTCCACTTTGCTCGTTGTTAATTTGGTTCACGCATTGTGGCGGTTGATACGCGATATTGCCTTTCGCTCGAAGTTTTGAGTTCTGTATTGGTTGAACCGATTGTTGGTCTTCGCTTGGTTTCTTTCAATGTTTTCTTCTTCGATTCTTTTTCTCGTAGTCATCGTCCGATTTTTGCATATTTTTGGAATTCTTCGTAGAGTTGAGCTACTGCTTTTGGTCTTTCTCTTTTCGGATGTGATGATAATTGACTTGCTCTTAATCCTCTAATGGCTGCTATGATAACCACTTCGTCGGCACATCCGGTATCCGAGTTTTTCATTTGGATGAATCTCTTGTAATACTTGATCAATGGCTCTTTTGGATATTGCTTGATGTCAAATAAGTCATCACTTGTTAACTCGTGTGTTGAAATCCTTGAAAATCAACTAACAAACTTGTTCTTAATTGCTCCCAACTTTTGATTGACCTTGGTTTGAGCGAAGAGTACCATTTTTGCGCTTGAACCTTTTATTGCCATGATGAGTGATTTTGCTAATGTTGATTCATCTCCTCCTTCAAGCAAATCGCAGCCGGAAGCTTATAAGGAATTGCCTTGGATCCGTGATTCCTTCATATGTTGGGATTATGTTGAATTTGAACCCTTTTGACCATTTTGCTATTTGCGTGTCAATTGATAAGGGAGACTCGTGTCAATTGTTTGTTGTGATTTTGTCTTGTTCTTTTTCTTTCCTTGAATTGTTCGCCGAGCTTGGTTCCTCAAGGTTGATGACTTCTTTTTCTTGTTTTTCAAGTTCTTCATTTAGTTTACGCAAACGGCTTTGGCTTCTTCAATTCTCTACTTTATTGTCTTTTCTCTTGTGCGTTGCCTGCATTCTTCAAGTTCTTTTTCTTTCCTTGCTAAGTTCTCTTCAAGTGTTTTGAGCCTTTGCTCTTCGCTTTCGTTGTCTTGTGATCTTGATTTTTCCCTTGCTTCTTCAATTTCTTCATCTTGTCCATCTTCTTGTGATCTTGTTTCTTCAAGGAGGTTTGTTTCTTTTGGCCTCCCATGTCTTTAGTTGGTCGGGGAATGCTCGAGCACACACAAACGGTGGGCGCCAAGATGTTGGGTAAAATACTCCAAACAAGTTTATTGATGAATACTTAGTCACAAAGTGACCGGTACAACCTCGTCCATTACAAGAGATGCTAGGGGGTATTTATAGGCCCCCCCTAGCTTCGTATTTCTAGTCAAATGACAAACTTTACAATGGTAAGATTCTATTACTAAACTCTCAACGAAGCTATCCATGAAGTCTTCGCATGCTCCATCTTGAACCTTTTTGATGTTTCTTGAAAACTTTGGTTGCGAAGGTCCTCCGACGAAGCTTCTTTCCCGAGTCTCTTTTTGACTTTTAAGTCGCGAAGGTCTTTGTAATATCTTCGCACTTGTCTTTATGACGACTCTCGCGCTCTCTCTTTTTTGTGAACACCTTCGTATGAAACTCTGTTTACAACTAAACTTCAAAGTTTGGGTTAGAAGTTTATGCAAAATAAAGTTGACCCCCAACACACATCATGATGAGATGGTGTATCGTTTGGTTCATTCCTCAAATTTAGTAGAATGAATGATATTATCGCTTATATTTATACTAGTTATCTACAAAAGCTTATGGAAGAATAAGGTTGCAATATATCAACTCATCCAATTATACAAGTCAAATAAAAAGAGTGAAGCGCGAGATGGTAATAATGTACTACAACATTGTATTAATATATGGTTTTGATTATCCTGAATGTTTACCAAATTGAATCACCTTGTCTTCGTTACCCACAGCTACATGTTTGACTGAGTTAGCTAGGTAGTTACTCTGATTGAGCCACGCTGTACGGATAATTCAATCAGTGTTATTTTAGTTTTGACGTTGAGCTCATTTCTCTTCAATCATCAAGCAGCAAACCCACACAAAACTCTCTTGTTGCAATCGGTGCTAGTAAAATAATTCAGGCAGTCGATGCCGCTGCCCAGCCCACAGCATGTTCGAGAGCAGCTCTGGGCCTATTCCCTATTTGGAGTGTTGATAAGTCTCTTTCACATTGTGTGGTCTGTGGGTTTCTTCCATGGCTAAATATCGGTACATATACACAATAGAGAAATGTCTGAGTTGGACAATTGATTGACCTCATAAGTATACCAATGTTGTGAAAAATAAAAAGACAAGTCAGATGATTGTTACCTGTTTGAAACTAGAATCCAAGATGGTACTGAAAGATCATCCATTAGCCTACGGGCATTTATCAGTGTATATAATAAATAGTACTAATACTAATATAATCAATCAATCAACATCACGAGCAGGCAGCCTTGTTATTAGATGTTTGTACGTACTCGTACTAGAAAAAGGAGACTGCGTTGAAGAACATCCTTGTTTTTTAGCCCTCAATGAATCGTAATCTAGTAGAGTACCTGCAGACTGCAGTCCTGCACATCCAATTGACCAATTGCAATACAAAATGTAGTAAAAATCCTGGAACATCCATCTGGAGAAACGCTAACCCCTACCGCGTCTACGCCGTACGAGACCAGGACCAGCAGTAGTGTACGCCCAACCTGTCGCTTTTCGTCTTTTCCAGTCTTTTTCCCGGCAATTAAATGAAAGCGGAAAAAGACGGGCAAAAGAGAAAAAGCAGCCAGCCAAGAGATTAGATTAGCGCCGTGCCGGAAAAGCCCCCTCTCTCTCTCCCCCCATTCCCTTCCTTCCCCAGTCAGAAACAGGTGCCGTGCGGACTGCGAGCGCGTGGGTTTAGTCAGAGCTTTCGCGGATTTCGTGGGCGCGTCGTCGTTGGACGCTGATGGCCGCGGCGTGGCATGCGGCGGCGGTGCTGGTGTTGGCGTTGGTGATGGGCGCGCCGGGGTCGGCGCCGGCGGGTCCCCGCGGATGCGCCGCGCAGGGAGAGGCGGTGGTGGTGGCCAGCTACGGGCAGAGCCGGCTCTCGCTCAAGCCTTACGAATGGACCTACCTCCGCGGTGAGATACAGTGCTCTGTGATCTCCTGATGCGGCAAAATTTCATCTCCTGTTTTCTACCTTTTGTTGGGTGTTGTGTAGGTAGGTGTTAGTTTTACCGGGGGTTTTGCGCGATTTCCTGTTTCGTTTTTATTTTTGGTTTTGATAGGATACGAATCGTGGCGATGAAACTAAACTAGCTGTTCCGGCACGTGTCGCGGAATTCTATTTGTTTATTACCAGTTTGGTAGGTTCTGCTCTGTTTTGGCCGTTCAGATGCTACTTTCCCGCAGCTGTTACGAGTTTTGGTGTTCAATTCTGACGCGTCTTTGCTACAACTGAACACTGATTTGTCTTATTATCCGTGGAAATTCTATTTTGTTCATGCCTTTTTCTGGATCCACCTTGATTTAATACTCTACTTCCTGTACCGGCAGTTGAGTTCCCGCCGTCGTTCTCTTCTGTCACCATGGATTTCGCTGCTGACATAGACCTTGTAAGTGAAAGATTCTGTCATCCCGGCCCAACATTATTGAATTATATCAAGCACAAGAGTTATTTTTTTTTCATTCCTTTTTCTGGATCGACCTTAATTTAATACTACTCTTTGTGGTAGTACCTGGGTCATGCTTGGTATCAAGCACTGTTTAGTGGCTAAGCTGCTCTTAGATCATGCGTGTCTGCTTATCAGTTCACATGCCATTGTCTAAATTAGAGGGGAGGAATTGTGGTGTCCCAAATCAATGATGGGTAAACAGCTTGTATGTTGCCATTTTTCCTTTCACATTTTGTGGACAGTAGTGAGCTCGGTGCCTTGTATATATAATGGGGGTTGGAGGGATATGAAACACTGGCGTAAGTTGTGTTTTAACGCATTAACGCATAACAGTGAGTGGAAGTTTTCTTACCTTTCAATTTTTTACCTTTTTTATGGCTTGGCAACCCCGTTTGACTTAAATCTTACTGCATTGTATCATATATACCTCACAAATTTCTTATGTATAGTTTGTGGAATATTTCTTTGAGTAATGCAGCACAGGGAGCATTTGAAAGGCATTCCAAGAAGCGAGCTTGCTATTATCTGTTTGATGAATTCCAACCCTCCTATTCCTGATATATCTGATTCCTATCTGGACAATTTATGTGAGTGCCACATTTCCTAGTGTGATGGTTGTTACATTTGGTGTTTCCATTTCCTATTTAAAATGTCTCTTGCACCAGCTTAATTGTACGGCAAATTTGTTTAGGTTGCTAGATGTAGTTTGCAACTGTTCTTTTCTAAATTGAATGGATGATTTATACATATTAACATTAACATTATTCTGAATCCTACCATGATTGGTGTTGTAATATGTTTTCATGGTTCTAGTAAAACTTTCTCGCAAAAACAATGAGTGATCAAATAAGAAAGATCATCACTGCACATGTTTTGCGAATCCAAAACTATGAGATCTTTCAGCTTGTTCATCCTGAAAGCCAATTACTTCTTATTTTAATGTAATATTGTAGAGTAATTTGATGATCAGCATTCTGTGCTATTTGACATCCAACCTGAGGTTTTCGAATTGTATAGCCATTATTTCCTGCTGGCGTTGAGCAAGATATTTATTTCTGTGGGCTAGAAACTTCCCATCAAGTGACAGTGCTTTTACCTTTCGAGTTGTTTGGTTCAAATGAATAGTGCATCCTTCTATTAGTTTTTTTTTTTTCCTGAAAAGGCTTCTGTTAGTTTTTTGTTGATCTTTTTCTTAAAATTTATTTTTTAATCTTAAATCCATACATAGCTTTCTGAATCATTCAATAATTTTGACAGGAAGGTTCTTTATTGCAGTATCAAACTCTCTCCCAGCTGGACCTTTTGGCAACAACAATATAATTAATCAGCCAAATCTGGTGCAATGCATACCATTTCAGAAAAAACACAACGGTAGTGCTAACAAATGACCAGGTAAACTGTCTTATACTGTAATTTTCTAAAAAAAATAAATCTATCATATGAGATCTATTGAGATACTCCCACGTTTAAATTATGTCGTTCACTTTTCCTTTTTTGTTTTATACTTCTCTAACTTTGACCAAGTTTTAGAAAAATATATTAACACCAATAAGGTCAAACAAATGGCCAATCAAAAGATATTTGATGGACTTAATGAAACTAATTTGATGTTCTATGTTGGTGCATTTTTCTACAAACTTCGTCAAAGTTAAAGAAGTTTGACGTAGGGGCAGCCAAAGTGAACTATAATTTGAAAGAGGGAGTATGTGGTGATGTAATCCTTATTTGTATCAGCACATCATTATGTTGAGTTATAATAGCTGCTAACATTTCGATGATCATATTTTCAGTAATTTGATTACATTTTAGTATGACATTATGAATATTAATACTGCTTATGTAATAGTGTTGCTTTGCTTTTCTCAACTCAAACAATTTGGGATTAGCATTGACATTTTCCAGAAGGACGAGCTTGGTGCGAAGCGGTAGAGTCTTACCGCCTGTGACTGTAAGGTCCCGGTTCGAGTTGCGGCCTCCTCGCATTGCAAAAAGCGAGGTAAGGCTTGCCACTGACACCCTTTACTGGACCCCACACAGAGCGGGGGCTCTCTGCACTTTGGGTGCGCCCTTAATATTGACATTTTCCAGAGCAGTCGCCTCCTAGAGTAGTAATCAATTAGATAATTGAAACTGACTCTTTGATCATTACTTAGTGGACCTAATTACAAAAAAAAAATTCTGCTAGACAATGTGCCCCAAGGTACCACAATCTTGTTCCTCTAATTCCTGTAACCAATCATTTGTGATCCTTTGTTTTGTGGGAAGAAATTATGATCCTGTTTTACACCAAGTAGCTGAAAAACAATATCTTTGGGCTTTTTTTTTTCCTCACTTCACTGGCAATGGTTTTCATGCCAGTTGAGTCGGATTTGTTTTGTAAACTTCGGTTTGGTCGTTATAGTTGTTAACTTGTAATAATTTGGTCTGGTTTCTCTCTTTAGAGAATGAAGCTGGATATTTTTTCCATTATCTAAAAAACCTTAGTAATGCCAGATTGAAGAAATTTATTACCTTCTCGCTCATTAAGTGTGGAAGAAATTTATGATTCTAAACTGTTCATTAAGTGGAAGAAATTTATGATCCTAATCTGTTCATTAAGTGGAAGAAATTTGTCATCTTCTGAAACACTGAAATCCCCTTAAGAAATTCTATAAACTTCTGAGATGCTGAGCTTTGATTGTTTTCTGTAGATATCTCCCGGGGTATGGTATGTTGGGTACTTTCATGGCCTTGGTCCTGCTCGTACACAATCAAAGATGGTATGTTTTGATCTGGACATGGCTATAGAAATCTTGGTTTCTACTGCATGTTTATCTTTTCTGGTCTTTTGGCACAAATAGGCATTGATCAGTATATGATGTGATGGCTATACTTTTGCAGATTAGCCGAGGAAAAGCACACTTGGTGAGCACTCGTATTACTGTAAGAGGATGCCCCACTTCAGCATTTTGGGGACCATACTGCAACCAGACAGTTGACATGATTGGTTGTTCTCAACCTTCAATAGATAATAACTCAAGAAATCTTCTAGATCTGAGTGTTGAGAGTATGAACAGTTTGTATACTAGAGAGCATAATAGGCGATATTAACATCTTATCACAGCCGAACCATTTAATAAAACAAGAAGTTGCATCTAATGCCACGGCTTTGGTGAGAATGGAAAACTCAATCAGTTGTTCCATTTCTAATGACTCATTATGCATCAGACAAGGCGACATGAAGTTCTACTTCTTGGATGTAGTCAACCTAGCATTGCAGTTTGAAATTACAGCTGCAAATTTTGGAACTCTGGGACCATCCTTGATTTGCTACCTGCGGTATAATGCCTTTCCTCAAAGAGATCTGCATGACTATTCTGGTGATATCAGCCATGATCCTTTGGTTGTGAGGTCACCAAATATTGGGCGTTGGTATATTGCAATTGAGTCTGTCAACAAAACACAGATGAATGTTACAGCATCACCACCTGTTGTAGACACAACGTGTTTCTCATTGAAGTGGCAATTGACTGGATGCTTGAATGGAAAAACTGGAACCAATTGCTCTTGGGAGGCATATGGGCTCCAGGTAAGTCTGTATTATATAGCTATATTGTACTAGCTGATAGGAATGTATTGTATAGCTGACTAGTAGTTGTAGTTTTCAATAATCCATCCAACTTAAGTTTATTCTTCATTAAAGATACAATGAACTTCCAGTTTACTATGTTTCTGCTGAGTTTCATGACTAATTAATTCACTCAGATGTCAAATGCTTAACTTTTTAGGAAGTTGTGGCAAAACCACCACTCACGCCTAGGCTTCCTTGAGTGAGTCTATCATGTGGACTGAAAGTGGAACTTCAGTTCTAGTTTCTTAAAATTTTGCTCAAGTTTTGACCTTAGGACCTTTGGCTCTGTATTGTATCAAGTTTGATCCTGTGAACAGTTTGTACAAATTAGTAAGTTGTTTAGGAAAAGTAGAGAGTGTACCCAGTCTCTTAACTGTTATGTGCAAAACACCTGAACTTGAGTCATGCGGTGTTTTCGCTTTAGTGGATGAAACACATCCCCCCCCACCCACCCACACACACAGAGAGAGAGAAACAAGACTTTTTAATGTGCCAAAATGTGAAAAATCAACCAGCTATAACTATAGTGAAAAATGTGGTTTTCAATTTACCTTTTCTTTGTTGAAATATACAAAACAGCTACTAATGTTAGACAAATGTCCATTTAAGACTGATGTTGTGAACGCTTTGTGAATATATGTTTTCTTTCCCTGTCAATACATCTTTGCTAATAAAATATTTCTTCCTACACGCAGAGGGTTCCTAAGGGAAATCCTTCTGTCCCTTTTGAGTCATATTATGTTCCTACTAGTGAAAGAGCGTCACTGGAAGATAGCCACTTCTACTTGGAACAATTTTTAAGCAACTCATCCCATGAGCAGTTTGCATGGACATATTTCTTTTGGATATTCCTCAAGGATCAGCTGGTGCACATATCCATGTCCAGCTGAAGTCAGATAAAAGAATTAAACTACGAGTTGTACTCAAAATATGGTGGCTTACCATCTAATGATACTTGGGATTATTATGCCAGTAGGGCAAGCAGCAGTAATGGTTCAGTGCTTTTTTCATTACAGAATTCTACAAATTCAGACATGGATCTATCAATTTTTTATGCTAAAGAGGGAACTTGGTGCTTTGGGGTGAAGCATCCAAGTGATACAGCAAATTCTCAGACATACATGTCTGTATCTCTTCAGGGATGCCATAAAAACTGCAATCAGAAAGGTGTATGTCATACCTCAGTTGATGAAAGTGGGCTGACTTTCTACAGGTGACTTCTAAAGATGTTATGTTGTGAAAATTTTCCTATTTTGTTAGCGCTTTTAACTCTTTAATACTTGATTTTCAAGACAAGGCTAGACAAAAGGTATATCTTGTAGCTCATGTAATATCCTTTTCATTCCTTTCAGCTTCTGCACATGTGATCGTGATCATGGTGGGTTTGATTGCAGCGATGAGCTAGTTTCCCCTAATGGTAATTACTTTCATGTCTTGTTTAAAAATCTTATTATGGGACAATGTGTATTAATGGCTTCCCCACTGAAATAGTTTTTGGACATTACAAACAACTTTTAATATATACTCCATCCATTTCAAATCATAAGTCGTTTTGGATTTTTTATACACATAATTTTTACTATGTTCCTACACACTCCTATATGCTGTGTCAATATCTATGTGCCTAGGAAAGCCAAAACAACTTAATTTGGAATGGTGGAGATACTTTTTTTTAATATGAAAAATATTAAGATTTTCTACTTTACGATATTTTAAGGTAACGGTTTCTTGTGAAGTTTTCTTTAGTTAGATTAGATTGGCATGGAGAAGAAGCATGTAGCTTCACCCAAGTCATAGCACACAACACAGAAGAACAGCTTCACCGCTTGGGCTGTCTGACTAGGGATAAATTAAAAAATTTCCAAACTGCTGAGGTCATGTTGTGTCTCAACCATTGGCTAGCTTATTGAGATTCATTACTCACACTCTCAGCGTCCTCCCAGCTACTGTACTCGAAGCTCGGCCCTCGCTTGAGCTGCTTAACCTTGTTGTTTACTTAAGCAAAGAATCGCTGTGTAACGTTCTGAAATGCCTTTCTATAAGGTATGAATCTAAGTTTGTGCCTGACTTGGGACTTTTATAGTTCCAAGATCCAACAAATTTTCACAGTTGATGAACTATTGAGAACTAAAAAACTGAATTTTCTGACTGCATTGTTATCTGTTGGCAAGTAATTTTTTCAATTATTAAAGTGATTCAACAATGCAGCTAAAAGGAAAACATTACCTGGGAGAAAAAGACTGTCTCCATGGCATTGCACTAAGAAGGGGTGTTTCTTAACCTAGGCCTATTTAAATTCTCTACCACGAGGGCTTGAACCCAGGACCTGAGGTGCTGCGCCCACTAGGTTACGTACACTTTCGCAGCAGTGCAAAGCAAGACGAGTCAAACTGTGCCACAAATATGCACTTAAAAGATGTTAAATGAAAGGAATGAACCAGTGATTTTTCAAAAAAATAAATAAATAAACCAGTTCACACCAAAGTTTTGTCAAATGTAGTTGGAATCACATGTCCAAATTCTGTGTTCTACGCTGCAGATATTTTCAATGAGAATGGAGTTCCTTTGTGCAAATAACAGTTCTGAGCCAGTATCTTTAACATTGCCTGTACATAAACTCTTTTGTTCTCCCTACTTAATTGAAAGGCAGAGCTCCTGCCCTCCAAAAAAAAGGCAGTATCTTAAAAAAACAAAAAACAGTTCTGAACCAGTTACTAGTTGTGATGCAACCATGTAGTAAATTATAGTCTAAAATGGTCACATCTATATGTAGGGCACATTTGGCAGTCTGTTTTTCTAATCGCATCAAATGCTGCAGCTATTTTACCTGCCTTCTGGGCTCTCCGACAAAAGGTATGTTTTTCATCTACTGTCATTGTGGCCTGATACGACTTGTTTGACTTTCAGTTATTACCAGTATTTTTTCTTGAATCTGCATCATAGGTGGCTATCTACAATGCATGGTGGTTTGTGTATCTCCATAAACTTAAAAACTAGATATTCAGGTCCCCAAGTTTGTAGAAGTGGGTCAACTGTAGCCTAAAAACATTTTTTTTTGTCTCTTATCATTGTTTTCATGTTGGCACCGGGTGTTGAGTGGACATGGTCCCTCTCCATATTGTTATGTGGAAAGCATGACAGCAAGGCTAAACTACTTTTATAATTCATTCACGTATCCATGTTTGATAGGTACACATGCTTAGTTTCAAACCGTTGTGCCTATTGGAATCATAATGTATATTGCAAATCCATGGGCCTTGGGGTCTTAAATTGATTACACAAAATTAAGTAGTGTTTCTAGTTGGTAGTGGAATTCTTAGGAACTGTCAGTGTCAGATGAAAGAAGGCTGTCTTATACCCATCAGTTGGCTTTCATCTCATCTTCAAACTTCTGTTATAGAATGCATGAGCTTTGTTTGATGAAAGAAAATGTACTCCATAAAGCAAGCTAAACATTTTAATTTAATTTATTATAGAATGCATGAGCTTTGTTTGACCAGATGCTAACTTTTTTTTCCCTTGCCACCAAGGCATTTGCAGAATGGATTCTCTACACATCTAGTGGAATTTCCAGTGCATTATACCATTCATGTGATGTTGGCACCTGGTGCATTCTATCTTTTCATGTATTGCAGGTAAACTACTTAGCACCCACTTGTTGAATGCTAGTGTCAAAATTACTGGGCATGGTACTGGTATTCATCACACTGGTCATGTCGATCCAAATCAAGGTTGACCAAATACATTTGTTTTACCAATTCTGTTGATTGTGTTAAAATCCCATTTTCTTGATTTTCTAATTATTCACATCGCTATTCCATTATATTGTATCTGAGTCCAGTTTTTGGACTTCTGGCTTTCCTTCATGGCTGTTGTGGGTACGTTCATATATATGGCTACAATTGATGAAGCTTCAAAGAGAGCAATGCATACTGCTGTGTTTATCCTCACGGCTCTTTTAGCTGCAACTGGTGCGACAAGGTACACAGATCACAGGTTACAATTTTTTTTTTCAAAATACTAAGTGAACTAAAGGTGTCTGATTGAGTTATCGCCTCAGATCTGCAAATATTGGGATCGTTATTGCCATTGGTTCTCTTGGCCTGCTTATGGGGTGGCTATTGGAGTTCTCTACAGCACACGAAGGTTTATATGCTGGTCCTCACGAATTAACCTTAATATGCCTCAAAGGTAATTTGTTTGTATTGGACACATGGTGTTATGAAATATCCTACTCTGTATCGTGTTTTTGGTTTATTCTTTAAATGGAAATTCCTCACATGCGTATATTTTTGTTTTTGGAACCTATTCTGTCGCCTTTTGTGCTTAGGCTTATGAGCTCATGGTGAATGCATAACTAACAACTCATAATGTCCAACATTTCCTTGAGTGGGATGACTCAGTTGTCATCTTGTTATTCTTTTGTGTAGTTGGCCAAACTTCAGAACTTTGTTCCAGAATACTCTGGAGATGTTGAACAAACGCTTCCGTTGGATATTTTTACTTTTGGGTTTCATGACATTGTCTTCTGCGGCTATCAGCTGGAAGCTGGAATCAAATAGCAACTATTGGATTTGGCACAGGTGTGGAATCGTCACTTCCCCTCATTAGACAGCATCAAGTTGGAAAGCTTGTGGTGGCTGTGATTTTATCACTATATTTGTTTATAGCTATCTGTATCACTGCTATATTTTCTAGCTTATTGTTATTTATATCACTACTAATTGACAGAATTCCCCCCTCTTGCAGCATATGGCACATAACCATTTATACTTCTTCGTTTTTATTCCTGTGCTCAATGCGTGTCAGCACAAGGAACCTCAGTCCAGAGTCAAGCTATGAGTTAACGAGGCAAGACTCTTTGCCAAGATCAGAGCCAAGGGAAAACCTAGGTAAGGAACTGGGGAATGCAGTAGTAGTGTACTAGTGTCTCCCCTTTCTGCTCGTGGTAGCTAGTTGGATGTTTATGTTTGATGGTTCCATGCAAGAAATGGCTGAGTTGGGCTTTGACTCATTTTGGCACAGAGGGGATGTGGTGTATTCATTTATAGTATGGATGTGCAGATCTGTTTGTGTAGGTACATGGTTATCTGTTGCACCCCGGAGCGTAATAACATATGAACAATCATAGAAGAGGGATCTGGGAACCACGTGCGGTCAATCTCCGCAGCTGCATCGCATGAGAACTGTAAATAGCACGGTGCAGGTAAAACATCTATTTGTGGGATGTTGATCCAGAACATTGGTAAACATGTAAATGTTTTGTAAAAGTAATTCAGATGTATCTTCTTGGAATTAGCTCATTGCATCATGAGTTCGACACTTGTCGAAGTACTACTCGCATGCAGGCTTTGATGTACCTTACGGGTATGAGGGATTTCTAGTGATAAGCTAAACCTTAACCCTAAGATCATTTGCATCTGTTCTAGCAAATGCTTCATCAAGGATTAGAAGGCAGGAGTAGAGAGACAGTGACTCCTAGTTCTTCACTACAGTTGGAGGATAGATGATGCTATCAATGACCCTGTAGGTGAATTCAAAACATAATCCAAGCCTCCTTTGATTTGATTTGTGTGCCCCAATCGTCCTGTCCTGGTCGCATGCTTTTTTGCTATTTTGATTTTCAGCACAATTTCTATGGGATTTCCGATACTCCCTTTCCCTCAGGGTTGTGTTGAAGTTCATCGGCTTCCTTGGTGCTAGGACATGTGAGAGATCAAGATCATGGAACGAATTATTTCTCTCATGAGCACCCTAACTTTCCTTCATATTCTTGGGCTCTTTTTCTGAGTTTTTTCTCGGCTCTTGATTGAGCATTTTCTTGGCTCTTGATTGAGCACGAGGTAGCTATATGTTCTTTGTGTGTTTTGGGCTTGTTCTGGAATTCAACCGGTTGCATTTAATGTATTCAGAATCAAATGTCCTGTTGACATGTCATTTGATTTGAACTAAGTTAAAATATAAACGTCATTGTCGTGTGGATCTATCAGCTTCCGCGGAAGCGCATGAGTTGGCTCGTACTTCATTAGGAGAAAATGGAATGTTTAAAGGTACACGACCTGAGCTCTTCCCATGTCGAGATGACACATAAGGCACCGGCTAGAACCGTGGCTGGGGTTCACTTCATGGGATCCATGAGGCATTGAGGTGATGAGAAAAGAGTACACCTAGCTGAATAAGAAAGCTTTGCAGCATTGCAAGGTCAGGTGAGAGTACCAATACATCAATCTAGGAATTGATTTACTCACGAAATTCTTGTTGAATTCTTGATATTTTTGTTAAGATTTATGTGGGAACACACTGACAACTGGTTCGAAATGGCTTAGCGAAAGTTGTAATATTTTGATGAGCAAAAGGTTGTGTGTACTAGTGAAGAGAAGGCTTCAGTATCACTCCCGCTTTGGTATGCCGTGCCAGTTGGCAATCTTGTATGAAGTTAATAATTGATGTAATGTAATAAGATATATACGATGTAACCCCGGTTCGGCAACCAGAAACACCCCCAACATATTATTTAACAACGAGGCATATAGAGTTGTTTGGTTGGTGGCCGATGGTCGCCTCGCCAAACCTTGGCGGCCACATGTCCTTGGCGGGTGTTTGGTTCCTGAATTAACTGCGGCTGCCACTCATCATTTCTTTGTTAAATCTCGCTAAACCTTAGGTGGGCGATTCTTCCGCCGAACCTTTGGCGGTGCCACGGCACATGCGGCAGGTCAGGTTCCAAACCAAACAGCCCCATAAATTTCAAATATCAAGTATAATATCAAGCATGCAATCTACTATATAGCATGAACTCGCTGAATGAAGCATATTTGTTGATGACCAAAATATGACTGGAGAGCTGAAGATGGATCGGAAAACACATGCAAATTAAAAAAAAAAAACAAATTTGGAGCAAGTTGGGCACAATTGGCAAGTTCCAGGAAAAGCCAAGGCCAACTTTGCAAAAAAAAATAAAATGATATAAAACAAAATAAAATAATGATGCAAGGACAAAACTAGCACAATTTGATTGTGTGCTTGCGTGGCCCTAGGTAAACCAATCTGGGCTAGTTTGGTAGTCCTAGCCTAATTTCGTGTTTTCCTTTGAAAATTCATATCTCGTGTTAAACTCATAAATTATGTGTGGAAAATGTTTCCTATATGGATAAAATATCCCTCATTTATTTATTAATATAAGAGAATCATGACCAATTGAGTACATACCTTTGTATCCAATCAATATAAAAAATCTACTACACGTTTTATCCAATATCCCTCGTTGTTGTTAGTGCTGCATGCATGGCTGGTGGATTGGCAACCACAAAGCGCTAGAGCAACCATGACAACTAAGGAAACCCATGAACCACACGCCCAACAAGGTCCCTCGTGGGCATGTGTCTTCATACGCACCTTCACATCTTCAGAACAACATGCGCAACTTTTACTCCTATCTTACCTACTGCTCCTCGTTCTTTGTTGCTACTACATGGCCAGTGGATCGATAATGACAAAGCTCTATAGTGGCAAGGCCAGATAATAAAGAAGCCCATCACCACCACATGCCCCAACAAGGTCCCTCCTAGGCATGCGTGGATTTTCGGGTTCCAAAAGATGAGAGAGATAAGGAAATAATTTTTTTAGATAAATAACCATGTGATAACGGATAAGTCCCCAAGAAAGGGATAACGGATCGATAGACCCCCCAACATATCCTGTAAGGAGCAAGAGAATGCCCCTAGCCCTGGCCAGAAGCTGACTGAGAAATCTATTAGGCGCCTAGAGCTTAATAGGCATACATATGTTGCATCATTTGCCTGTTCAAATGGTTGTGATGCGTTGTCAGCCATTCCCTCGCTAGGGCCACGCAACAGGCATGACATGTCAAGACAATGCAAGGAGATCCCCAAGCTCTAAGGGTAGAGGGCTCTAAGACCTCTTGTCATCCCCTCTAGGCAGGGTAGGTTCCTTGCGCTCCAAGGAAGCCTTGAGAAGGCTCACTCGTGGGAGGCCACGCGGCGGCAATCCCTGATGGTCAAGCGCCAAGCTATGGAGACAACATTAGGGAGTGGTTGTGTCGTTGTTGGCCTCCTCTGCGTGGACAAAGAAGCCCTTGACGACACCGCGACGAAGGGCGACACAAGCACCCGACAAGAAGCCTTAGGCCATGGCCAAAACTTTGTAACCATGTCCTCCCCATGATATAAGGGGAGACATATGGGCTCATTATAAGGGGATCGGGTCCTTGAACGTTCAAGCAAACTTGAAAGCCAAGAAATCTAGGATAACAACATGCAATCTCCCTATCAATCTTTCGATTCCTTTGTTGTAATCTCCCGATTGGACATTTCTAACATAAAGAACATCATCTTTGCTAGGCGTAGGGCTTAGAGGCTGACGAACGAGGATAACCCGATATGTGCCCATTCCGTGTTTTGAGTGTTTGAGCCACCAAAGACCCACACACCGACTTTCGATGGACAACCCCAATGTTTGTCGTTGTTCCAAACCCATGACACCGTGTCTATACAAGAACCAAGACATGAAGAGATGTGCCCATTCCGTGTTTTTTTGAGTGTTTGAGCCACCGAGACCCACACACCCGACTTTCGATGGACAACCCCGATGTTTGTCATGGTTCCAAACCCATGACACCATGTCTATACAAGAACCAAGACATGAAGAGATGTAATAGGTAGTTGGAGAGAGATGACAAGTAACTGACCAAAAATTTGTTCTATAGACACTATTTGTCGTGAACATAGTTTTTATGTGTAGTTCCTAAATAAATTAATTGGGTATAGAACTTTTTTTAGCATTAGGACTCCCCTCCTTGATGTCTCTAAGCCTCACAAGCCAAGGTGGGTATGCCGGATTGATGGCGTAGATTGATTGGCGACATAAGGGATAGATGGCGTAGATTGATCTATAAGGTTGTGGATGGCATGAGATCAATCAAAAGTATACCGCCAACAATAAAACTTGGGACCCTGTCGGGAAGAAACTTGTAAGTAGAATGCTTGGGAGCTATCCTATCCGAAATGGTCTAGTTTTTTATTTTATACCTAGGTCCATCACTTATTATGTAATATATATTTTTACTATTGTGTGACATCTAATCACATCACATATATATTATGTAATATTTATATTACTACTATGGCATGTAGTATAAGATTACATGTTATGATGCCTACTAAATCTATATTTTAGGTAGTTAATTAATATATACCTATATTTATATTAATGGTTATAGATTTATATAGCAGTCTTTTATCAATTTCTATAAAAGATGCGTCATTTTTGGTATTTTAACCGAAAAAGTTAAATTAGATGGCTCATCAGTTGGTGTCGCTTGATGATATACTACTCGTACAATCAAACACATAAAACGACACACTATGTCATCTTGTACCACCATCTACCTTTTCTTTCCCTCTTCCACCTTCCCCTCTTAAAGCAAATCTAGGGTTTAGATCAAAATTCCTCACACCTCTAAGGTCCAAGGCCAAAAAAATTGAGAACTATTCGAAGGAGCCACACAAAAATGGCCGGAAGTCCTGCCCCACCACCTCCCTTGGAGTCGAATTCCAGTTCCTCCGCGCCAGCATTCAAATCAAATGGCTCGGGCCCAAGCCCCGGCCACGAGAGCCCGCCCAGAGCTCGTCCACCTCGCCAGCGGCGGCAGCGCCGCCGGTCGCCGTCCCATCCGACGCGTTGGTTGCCGTGCTCGGCGTCGTTGGCGAGCTCCGTGCTCGCGGTCTTCTCGCCGGGTTTGAGATCCCGGAGGCCGAGCTCACGGACGAGGGCGCGTCCGCTCTGTTCAACGGCGTCCTCACGGCCTTCCTCGCCGAGCTGTCGGGGGACCCCGCGGCTGCCTCCTGCCTCCCCGATCCCACCGCCGCCGCTCGGGGATGGGACGAAGGTAGAGCTTGTCAGCCTGTTCCTCGCCGTGCGCGCTCGCGGCGGGTTCTCCGCCATCAAGTCCTGGGCGGCCGTTGCCGAGGCGGTCGGGCTTGACCCCACCGCCGACACGGCCGTCGAGCTGCTGTACGGTAAGTACCTTGCGCTCCTGGAGCAGAGCTGCGATAAACACATGGTGGTGAGCAGCGGCAATGCCGACCTGCTCTTGGGCTCCAAGAAGGACAGGTTCCTGTCGCGCCTCACCACCACCACCACCAGCTCTGGATCGGCGCAGCTGAAGCGGAAGAGAGACAAGCTCGTGGGGATGCTCGACTGGCTTCATCTTGTGGCGAAGAACCCAGGTAAAAAAGCAGGGAAGAATGCTGCTGCTGCTGCTGATGGTGGCCACAACCACAAACAGGCAGTGGTTCAACTCCGGCGCCAGATGTTCGCAGACAAAGATTGCCTCGCCCGTGAGGAGCTCGTGGACATGCTCAACTGGGTGCGCGCTGTGGCGACGAGCGTAGGTCAACCGGGGATCATCGGGATGACCAATCCTCCAGGCCACTTATCGACTGCTGTTGAGCTCAGGAGCCAGATGTCGGTGGCGGGGATGCTCGACTGGGTTCGCCTTGCAGCGACCAGCCCAGCTGACCCGAAGGTCATGGAGGGGAATTCATCACTTAGCCACCGCTCCATAGCGCTTCTGTTTCGGAGCAAGAAGTTTGCAAAAAAAAAAGACAGCAGGTGGTCTGCTTCCTCGTCATCGCGGGTAATAATTTGTTGCTTCCCTCCCTTCAATTTGAATGCATCGTCGTTTATACTACTTGTTTGTTTTGAGCATGCTGTGTTCATTACACGACTCAGTTTCTTTCTGTTGGTTGGATTGTAGCATTTGCTCATTGGATCTTCCTCATTCAACTATAGCATTTACTCATTAGTTTTTCCTTTCTATTATATATAGCATTTGTTCGATTATATATAGCTAGTTAGCTACGCTTTGGCGTCATCTATATATTGACCACTAAGGCCTCAAATTTGCTTCTTGACCATCTATGTCAATGATTTTGAAACATCAGTAGTGGGTGAACAATCTTATGGGCCATTGTTTCTCTACTAAGTAAAGGAAGCGGTGATTGGAAATGTATTGCATTTCCTCTCTTGTTATTCTACAAACGAGTTGTGTATCATATTTACACATTGTTCTGGACTTTTCCTGTACCTCTACCATACTATCTGAGATGACATAGAGTTGGGCACCCTGTGCAATGAGCCAATGACAACATGTTTGTTTGGTTCATGCACCCCTGCATCTTAGCTATCGGTGGTGTCCCTCAGTTGCATCTACTTGACAATCAAAATCTCCCCTATGCCAGGGTACCCATAAGACAATACAACATTGTTGTGGGGATTTCCCTAATTCGAGTCCTAACTGTAAGGTGAATGATGGCTAGGACCATGTAAATGGTTGTCTAAATATTCCAAGGCAAGATGGAAAATACCCACCACGCTTGTCTCCTTTATAATCATTGGGTATACCCGATTAGATATGGGCACATCCACATTATCATTTATCAAGAGTCTAACTCAAGTAGTAGCCAAGATTGTCATTTTGATCATCGTGGGTTGCTTCTTTGAATATGTGCACATCTGCATATATAGTATTGTAAGCATATGCACATTCTTTGATTAGATTAGTTGTCTTTAGTACGCCCCTAGCACCATCATTCATGATATATCTTGACTAGCAGCGTTTTGTCCCATGATTATTTTGCTTGGATAGAGTGTGAATGCTCATGATCGACTGATGACTGATCACAAGCTATAGCCCAACAAAAATTGTTCAAGACCAGGACTTGCAGTTTGTTGCAATTGCAACCACTTGGGGATCAACCTAAGGAATAGTTCAAGTGGTTGTAAATCTTTCACTATCTTGTCCATGGAATGTAAGTTATGGTGTTTGTTGGCTATTATATGCTAGCACAACGAGCCACACATGACTACAGTCAGTGTCCCTTAATGGCTGATAACATCTTCCTCACTACCATTACCGAATGTGTTCTCTGAGATTAGATATTTGTGCACCACTACTATAACCATCGAAACCTTGACCTTTCATTCAAGGTACGTACGCAAGTGTGTATGGTTGTGCCTCCACACCTAGACCCAAAGTAGTAACTTCTATCTTTGTAAACCCTAAAACAAATTGTTGCCCAGCTATAGTGGTTTGCTCAAGGTGAAGTCTTGCATTTTAGATGTTTCCTAGCTCATCTTTGCCAATTATGTATTCCATGTTGGGGCATTGCAGTCTTGTCATGATAGTCTACGGATGGCACCACTACCCTTAACTACCCCCTGAAGCACCACCATGGATAAGGTCGATACATGAGTGATGGGTGGCAAAGATATGGGACTTCTCTTGGCATCTACTATTGAAAGTATAGACTTGTTTCTTCAAGGGTTTATGTAGAACCCAGAAACAACTGATATATATAGTTGCAAAATGGAAGATATCTATAGAAGCCGTGATGGGTGATGTTTCAATATTATCCACTATGATGTTACATGCTATGTTGTGCATAAATGTATAAGTTGAGTTCCATCTTCCCAAATTTAGCAAGCATATTTCTTGATTGAATTACTTTTATGGCCTATAATAGCATTCCTGGTAAATAATTTGTAAAAGTCACATGTTTATGGTATCCATTGTACTATTTAAGATTGCCTGGTTGTTTGAATGTATTATGCCACTGGAACAACTGCACTTGATCCAAAGCCATATTGGGCGTGTCATAGTCAACTAGTTCACAAACGTAGTGTGAAGGAATTATGTATTGGTTTATACAAAGAAAAATTAATATGTCATGAAGGTAAGCAACTTAAGTAGTTCATTGTCATTGGAACTATGGAAACTCCATGAGTTAAACTTCAACATTTTGGTGGCACAAGATGTGATATCCTACATGCATCAACTATCTTCATCCTCAAACAATGTAAAATTAGGAGGTTTGATAATTTCTTCAAATGAAATGCTAAGGTGTGATCGACATCTCTAGTTGAATCTTGTATGAAATTTTGCTTGGTGACAAAACACTATTTACATATTGACCTTCAAATACCTAGCTGGCTACATAAACCCTAGAACCATTATGTTAAACATCTCTAGCTTTATATCATCTGTCTTATGTCATGTGACGTAGAATCTAATAAAAATTCATGGAGTTTCTAAGCAGTTCTTAGAAGTTTCTTAATTAATTGAGATTAATCATGATTAATATGACTAATCAGTCCCCTGCCGTTGATTAGGTCCACCGACCTGATTTGGTCGACCATGATTCAAGTAGCCCAAGTAGTCATTGCCTAATCATGATTAATCAAACAATTAGGGAGGAGACGACCAGGTGTGTGTTGCTTATTGGTCCCATTTGGATTATCCTTAAAGGAAGGATCCTCAAGGGAGAGAATCCAAACATCATGCCTATGCCTAGTCCGTGATTTCTCCATTATGCATCCACTTGAAGCTAGCCACCACAAACGGATCCCTTCATGGCTTCATGTCATGACCAACACCCTTCATCTGATCACCACCTGCTCTCTTCACTTCCTCCGGTGTTACATATTTAGCCATTTGGATTTCGTCCCCGCAGCTACATGGGCATGGCATAGACCGCATGGTTCAGGAACAAAGCTGCATCACCCGGGACCCTTCTTCTCCACTTCTAACAATTAGTGAAGTTTTTATGGCATAAACTACATGGTTCATGCGCCCACTGAAGTCTCCATTAATTCTTTTCAACTCATATGTTGCCTCAATTTCTCTCCATAAAGCTGATTTTGTTGTTAGTCGTGACAAGATATAGAGAGATTGAGTGAGAATAGAGAAACACCAAAGATGGAAGACAACAATTGTTTGTTGTGGTCAAGGTGAAAGTATAGCTTGGATTCTAATTCGACCAACTTCACATAGCTTGGGTGAAAGTATAACTTCCAAGAAGCATTCTTGTTCAGGTAGAGGGACCTCATAAAGGTGACTAGGTTACCTCCTGACACTTGAACCAATATAAATCTCATATGACATTCCTATGCTAGGATACAAAGGCTTGTCAAATGACCAACCTTCATCACTCCTGTTTATTTGCAACAATTGAGCACACCCATGCTTGATGCTTGTTGCTTTCCATTGACTGTCTATGCATGCCTGTTCGTGTATATATCCATGTTGATGCATCGGGGTTGTTAATGTTACAAACTTTACACTTTGTTAACTTAGCTAACCTTTCAAAAACTATAGAATTCATAGAGGTGACAATAGAGAAAAGGGCAATCATAGATGTAAAGTTATTTCTCTTTAGAATATCTGCTTGTATTGACACATATGAATCCAAAAATATAGTCATGATGGCAATGGATTATATCAAGCCGGTGTTTGCATCTTTTGAAATAAAAAAAATGCAAGTCCATGATTCTTAAATTGTTTAGGGATGCTCATATGTTTATCCACTTATTAATGCCCCTAGATCCAAGATTGTAACTATGGGAACTGTTAACATTCCAATCATCATGTTGCATTTTAT
This sequence comes from Hyparrhenia diplandra, assembly GCA_015847255.1. Lineage (NCBI taxonomy): Eukaryota > Viridiplantae > Streptophyta > Magnoliopsida > Poales > Poaceae > Hyparrhenia > Hyparrhenia diplandra. Next base: position 28,436 of record JADLZK010004141.1, on the reverse strand, counting down.
GGAAATAAAAAAGTACAAAAAATAAGATGTAGTTAGAACCTGACATTAGTTCTGTTAAGTTCATTTCTTCCTTTTTTTTAATATGTTTCGAGAGATGAATCTAGTTGAACTGCACAAACCTTTTCTTTGGAAATGTAAATCAAATTATTATGGTTTACTAGCCAAAAGCAGATTTTTACAGTAGCATTTTGGCCTCTAGTAATGTAGTTGTGGTACTATAGTGTCCTTCATACGGCCACACCATAGCAAACATTGTGATGTGATGGTAGTGTCTATTTGTTAGATTTCCTAGCCATCGAGAACTTCCAATTCTATACTAGGAAAATAAAAACAACTTTGTTCTTCATTGTTAACTCTGTATTGTTTTCTGAAGTCCTTTAGCATCTTCTGATGTTCCTTCAGCTACATGGTTTCAGGGTGGTGTAACAAAATGCTTCAGCAGTATGCTTCCTCTACACTTTTTAAAACATCAATATTAATTGGTGTACTATTATTGCTAAATACAATTGACACGTGCATTTAGGTAACATTGAGAAGACTAGACTAAACAACATGGTTGTTTTGTCTAGGATGTGTCATCGATCACTACATTGCATTTAAAATTTGGATTTTTTTTTTCATGATAAGTGGTTAACTATCACACTGCACATTTCAATCGAGGTTGAGCTGAAATGGGGGTACATTTCAGCTACCTTTTACTGGTTGTTTGCTAGATTCTTGATCCTATTGTTGGTGAACTGTGCATTTATTTATTTTCTGCCATTTGAGGCACTTCAATCCTTCCTGTGGTAACAGGATGGTGATGCCTAATGATCTGGTTGGTTTGTTTTATTCTTTACTATGCCAAGCAATATATGTTTCTGGTATATTGTCACGGTATACTAGATTTATACCTTGCAAACTTCAGTTGGCTTACAAATAATTAATTGTCCTTGTTGTATGTTTGGCTACTTGAATTTTTGTTTCAGTTCTGCTTACAGACTGCCCACATATGCGCTGCTTGTCATATGTGCTTGCAGTTAATAGACTGGTTTTCATATGTGGCTGAAATATCTTTATCTTTTATGTAATCTTGTCGTTGTCATGCATAATTGTCAATTTGTGCTCGCCTATAACACTAACACAATATACACCTTAACTGTTCATGCAGAGTGGAATACCACTTCGTCCTTGTGGCCAAGCAGACATTCCAGAATGGACCGGGAAGCCTTCATCGCTTTATTATGATGATCCACGCACACTGAGGTTTCTTGGAGAACCTATTTTGCTTCCAGGAAGTACTGAAGATCCTGATGGTGATTACATTGGAAAAGGGAGAGATGACTGCAACTGTAAGTTTCCAGGTTCCATTGCTTGTGTCAGGTTTCATGTGGCTGAAAAAAAGATCAAACTGAAGGATGAGCTGGGCTCAGCATACTTTGAAATGGGGTTCCATAGAATTGGAGAAGATTTAGCACTAACATGGACAAAAGATGAGGAGAGGAAATTCAACGCCACTATCCAGAACAACTTGCCTTCATCTACTAACAAGTTCTGGGACAAGTTGCTTGCCGTCTTGCATGACAAAGGCAGAGAAGGCCTTGTAAGCTATTATCACAATGTTTTCCAGGTCTGGCGGCGGGCCTACCAGAACCGCCTGGCTCAAAATGCTGATAGTGATGACGATTCCATAGAGCCTGGTTTGCTGTACGCTCGTCAAGTTGTTGATCAGAGCCGCTCCAAGTCTGCTAGTTCTTCCAGGAAGCGGAAGAGATCTTAGGAGGCTCTGTTTGATTCCGAAATTCTGATAGGTGATTATTTCCTATCGTGCATCGGTAACTCCAGATCAGCTATTTCGAGTTGAACTCAAATGAAGATTACATTGTTAGGGCTGTACTAAAAAAATTGGTGATAGGCGATGCATGGTAGACTTCTGTTGGGACCTAATTACCTTTTCTATCAATAGCCGTGCTGATGGTTTGTGACCGCTTTGTTGTTCAAATGTTAATCCATTGTGTTGACATTTAGGCTACCTCTCAAAGAAGGTAGGAGATTCGCTTTTATATATGACTTTCTTGGATGAGTGCAATGTTTAGCAAGGCCCATGTTTAATTGTTTTTTGTTCATGCTTACTCCCCAAGGATGTGAAACACACATATTACATCAAGAAAAAACTTGATATCAATATGTTTTGAAGGAATGATGGTAGGGCTTTGTTGTGGGGGTAACAAGTATTCATTAATTTTGATTAGACGGTTAAGATCATGTATTACATTCATGTAGGAGGTAATATGTGAAATACATATTTAGATAAAAGGTCATCTAAATTTAAACAAAAAAAGTTTCACATATGTAGATGAAATGATGATGCAAAATCCTGTAAAATATCATGTCCAAACTCAACTTTGTTTGTGAGTTATAAAAATAACAAATTTCAATTTGGCGGATGAATTAATTGCCCAATTTTGATTTGTTAGAAATTTGTTATTTTTCGTATCTCACAAGACCCCAGAATGTCTTGGGTGTCCGTGAAATTTCAAGATCTCTTCCAGGATTGGGCAACTCTAATCATATCATTCCTAATCGGTTTTTGGGTGATTTTTTTTGGAAAATCTAGATAACTTTTAATCGTAGGTTCATGGCGATTTTTTCATCTACATCCAATCGACAAAAAATCAATCTACTACCGTCTTGCTTGTAAGTCATCGTTGCCTTCTTCTGTGGTACGGAAGATCAAACAACGTGATTCATTAATTTTGATTAGACGGTTAAGATCATGTATTACCTCATAGCTAGGAGGTAATATGTGAAATACATATTTAGATATATTTTTTATTTGTAAATCAAAACAATAGAGAAAAGTTTCGATATATAAAAAAATTCTAAATTTTTTTTCTGACAACAAATCTTTTTCTAGATTTGACACGTGCGTGCTAACCTCAATGATTTGCATGTGCGTGTGCATGTGTAAGACCATGAGTGGACTCAAAACAAATACGTGTGAAATTGGATAGATTCAAATAGAACTATTTACCCTATTTTAGTTCAAACTTGAATACCGATACAGATAGCTCAAAATTATATTTACATCCTAATATTAACGTTATTTTGAAGATAACACATACAATATCCATTTGCTTTATTGATTATTTAGTAGAACAAATAATTGAGCAATTGGAGATTTAAAATTATAGTGTAAAATATTTTGAAATATATTTTTAAACCTGTCAAGCTGGCCGGCCACAAGATATCATGTGCTTATGTCAGTATTAGAGAAGAATCGGGAGGCTTATTGTAAGAGGCGTGCTGGAGGGGCACCACGGCGGGTGGAAACGGCGGTAGGGTTGGACAGCGGCGGCGCTCGCGGCGAGCACTGGCTTCCCGGTGTGGGTGGCGGTGTGGGTGGAGATGAGGAGATGAGGAGCGGGGAGATGGCGGCTAGGGTTTGGGGAAAGGAGAGCAAGAGCTTGAGAGCTAAGCCTTTTGACTTCTATTTCTTACTTGAATTGCAACTGTTACATGGCGCATTTATTTAATTTATAGCCCCAGCATGACTTGAACCTTAAGCAAACTCTAGGAGATCCTTATAGGATTGCATTCTTCTTTCCCGTCTTAACAGATGCTTTCCTAAACTAACATGGACTCAATATGGCAACTAAATAACAAGATGACGGCCGGGAACAGCGGGGGTGGTGATGGCGGCCAAGGCGCGGCTTCCCTAGGGAACCTTCTTGGGCCCTTGCTGGCCCATTTATCCCTAGTTTGCTTAGGAATCAAGTCACGTTGAGACTATAAAACTAGCACCATGTAATCGTGCATGGCAAGTAAAAGTAAATCAATGTTATCCCTTCACTTTGGTCAACAAAGCCTCCTCTCACTCGAGATTCAAAAAAAAAAAAAAAAAAAAAAGCCACAACCGCCTCTCACTCTCGCTTTCCCAAACCCTATGGCGACACCCCCCTCACACCCGTGATCGGCAAGCCACTTTCGATCCTTTGGGAATCAATAGAGCCCACTGCCACAGTCATGCAACAACACTTCTAGAAATTTGCCTCCACCATCCATGAGAAGGTGGATGAGATGAACCCCAAGGTCGATGCCCTCGCCAACATCATCAGCAACGTCGAGAACAAAAAGCAACACAATGATATGGCCCGCGCACATCCGGCCATGATCGAGCACCAAGCTGCGGTCGAAGAACTAGAGACTGTGACAAAGACCGTCATGATCGTTGCAGGGAACTCCTCCAACGCTCCATAGATTGTGAACGAGGTCAACAATACCTTGTTTCCGACAGTGGATATCAGGCAAGAGGCATAACCAGCCCACTAATAGGTGGAAAACAGCGTCCTAGACTCAGCTACTATGAAAAACAGGTCGTTGGCACCCCCATTACTCACCCTGCCAACCCTAGATTCACCACGCGCACCAGCAGCGCAACCACTGCCATGCTAATCAGCAGTTGTGCCGCAATTCATGACTCCGACATTCGATGGATCTACGGATCCACTACCATGGATCTCAAGGATGCAAATCCTCTTTCTGGCTACTGAACACCCCACCAGATGATCAGGTTTTGGTATGCAACTTTTCACCTAATCGATGTTGTGCTGCGAACACCTGGTTGAGTTAGATCAAATGTGTTTAGTTGTGTGATTGAGTGATTGTCAACGGTCAACATTTTACTTCTATTTTTCTTTATTCTTTATGCTTCAGCTATGTTCACCGGCACAAGTGGAGTGTGTCGAAGAGTATCTCTTGGTTTGTGTTGTACAAGTGTGGAGCTCGGAGATGGTAGCTGACAGCGAGCTAAAGGGGCCAAGGAGGACGTACCGGGCCGACGGACCGCGGAGGTGAAGGACGGACGTGAGGCTTGGACCGAGGGACTGGATCACTAGGTGGCTAGCCATGGTGGCTGACATCTAGGACATCGACGAATGCAAAAAGACGTGGTGGGACCATGTCGATCGGGTCAAGACGGGGAGCGTGCAAGCAGAGCGGGCGGCTTGGATGACTTGATAACTCGGGCAGTCAAGACTGGTGGCATGCGTCGGAGGTTTGGTGGTTTGGACCTCAAATCCACTAGTGGCCGGCTTTGTGGTTTGGGCCTCAAAACCACGGGCAAGGGTTTGGTGGTTTGGGCCTCAAAACCATCGGTGGCAGGTTTCGCGGGTTTGGGCCTCAAAACCCAGACGGATGTTCCGGTGGAGGAAAGAATGGCACGTGGCGGCTTCTGGGAGATTGCGTGGAGCAAAGCTACAGATGAGGAGGCGCGGTGGCCGTCATATAAGAAGATATCCAAGTCCGACCATTATGCCCCTGGCTAAGTGGTTTGAATAATCGTATCAGTAGGGGTAGGATGGTCATTGTGACCAAGACTATAAATAGAGAGGGCAGCCCTCCATCTTAGGTTGCCTCTCCAATTTCCAGTTTCCATTAGGGTTTCCCAGTCTGTAGTGGTTCTGAGTGGGAGAGGTCCAGACAACTATTTTGTGAATCTGTTCGTAGGAAGCACACCCCTCAGTGTGTGTATGCTCTCTGGGATTTTGGGGTCAGATTGATTCACCTGTGTGCTGTGATTTTGCTCTGAGTTTTTGTGTTCTATTTTCGTAGCCTTTTTCTTCCCCCCTTTCTAGTGCTCGATTCGTCGTTTGTGGTCCATTTTCTGTGATTCTTGTTGCTGCAATTCGTTCACGACCAAGAACCTAAGACATTGAAGCTAGGGTTTCGTCCATGCTCAAGTATACCTTGGAGTAGAAAGTAGTTCCATCACGGTCTATTGCTTTCGTAGACCATCTCATAGTTAACCCGCCTCTTCCTGGTTGGCTAACTTTGATAGTTGTAACCCAGACCTGTGATCATTTTGGTCATGATGTAAGACCTTTCATTCCATATTAATAAATCTTGGTATTTCTTGAAACATGTGTACCAATTTTCTATGAATGGTTAGGCATATTTGTGTGTGATCCTGATACAAATACACGTGATTAAGGACCCATTAAAGCGGGGGCCTCACACTTGTAGGCATTCCCGTTCAACATTCTCCCTGGGACCGACACAACCCCTACCATCGCCAGCGGCCCGTTGTCTTTGACGACAATGACCAACATCTCCTCCCTATCGATGACATCCACATTGCCATATACCCGCAGGAAAGAAATCTAGTGCTACCACCAATTGTATACAACACATGTGGGCCATGCACCGCCTCAACATCATGCCAACTTCATCGACACCAACAACATTTTGCGTGCGCTTCAAAGGTAGCATCAATGCAAAACATGTACACTTTTTTTAAGTGAGGTCTTTTGTTTCGGCCAAGCTAAAGAACATGAAGAGTTTTATTCGCAGATGTTTGGTTGTGCCAATGGTAGGTTCCCGTTTCGTTAACTGGGGCTGCCTATGCATTTTAGAAAATTAAACAACAAAGATTGGAAAGATATTGATGAACGTATTGAGAAAAGAGTAAAGACTGAGTGGTTGGAAAGGTAAACTCCTTTTCTTTTGGAGGTTGGCTAGTTCTTATAAACTCGGTGCTATCTAGCTTACCAATGTTTATGATGTCCTTCTTTGAATTACCGAAAGGAGTGTTAGAAAAAATTGATTGTTTTTTATCACATTTTTTTTGGCAAAATGATCAACATAAGAGAAAATATAGACTTGCCACGTGGGAGGTTTTGTGCCAATCTAAAGACCAAGGGGTCTTGGGATCCTTAATTTAGAGATACAAAATAAATGTCTCCTTAGTAAATGGCTTTTCAAATTATTAAATGAGGAAGTGATGTGGCAAGATCTTTTAAGAAATAAGTATATTAAGGATAAAACTCTAGGGAGCTGTAAAAAGACCAAGATTCACACTTTTGAGAAAGTCTTATGAATGTTAAAGAGAATTTCATGGAATTAGGACATTTTAGGGTAAAGAATGGGACACAAACTAGATTTTGGTTAGATACTTGGCTAGAAAACAAACCACTCAAAGACAAATTCCCTTCATTGTTTAAAAACAAACCAAGAAAGAAAACAAGATTCAATATTGTAAGAAGAAAACAAGATTCAAAGTAATGAGTGCTCCAACACTAAATATTTCTTTTCGGAAGAAATTTGGTGGGAGAAAACTTAACTAGTTGGAACCGTATTGTACTCTCTTTACAACATGTTAACTTACTTGAGGAAAGGGATGTGTTTGTCTAGGGTTTTAAAATCCTCGGGGGAGCTTTGATCAAATCTATGTCTATGTGCGCTTTTAATCAACAATGGGGTGAGAGTGTCACAGAATATTTGGCAAACAAAGTTACCAATGAAATTTAAGATTTTTATGTGGTATTTAAAAGAGGTGTAATCCTCACCAAAGATAATTTGGCAAGGGGATCTTAGTTGTTCTTTTTGCTCCTCCTTAGAATCGATTCAAAGATCCCTTTTTGATTGTTTTCATGCTAAATTCCTATGACGCTCTATACTTATACTTCTTAGAATTACCCCACCTTCGAGTATAGGTGATTTGTTTCACGTTTGGTCCAAAGTGGGAACCAAAAAGTATAATATATTGTTATTAACTGCAGTTGCAGCTCTTCTTTGGGCAATATGGTTAACTAGGAATGAGGTGGTTTTTGAGTCTTTGACAATGTAGACCAAAATCTCTTTTCCAGGTACTATTCCGAGGAACACACTGGCTGTGCCAATGGGAAAGTCTACAATGGCATGAGGACCTTCAGGACAGCATGACATTTGTGGCATCACACCTGGAGATGTCGGCCCTTGATTTCTTTGGTTCAAATGGTTGGCTTTCACAGAGACGCATTGGCTATGTTTAGTCAAAAACTTTTCCTTTTTGTTTCCATGTGTGAGGTTGTACTTTGTTTACACCCAAAACTTATTTATGTATTGGAGTTTTTAAATAATTGGTCTGATTCAATCCTCGGATAGATGAAGCCAGATTTAATATCCTTTATCTTAAAAAAAAAAAAAAAGACCCTCGCCGGTCATGAGAACATTACACTCCGCAGTCATCATACCACATTGCGCCCTAGCGGAGGCTGCGCAAGCCTTTGGACCACGACGGGAAGGAGTGGCGTACGACTACATCAACTCTAGCTACTTTGGCTCCTTCCACTACACACCATCTTTGCAACCGATGACGACAACATACGTGACTATGGTGTCCTCGGCCACGTCATCATCTAGCTCATGGAGATTCCATGGGGTACCCGACAACCGCATATAACATCGGGCACTTAGAGTATGTTTCAACACGAGGATGCCGATCGAGAGAAGGGGGTATTGTCATACGCCCAATACGGACCCGTATCCCCGGATGGAGATAATGGGCTAGCAGAGGGCCCGAAGGGAGCACCGGGCGTTGCAAAGCCACACACCAAACGCGGCGCCTTTGCCCGGCGTGCCCGCCAAGCGGCCGCCCTTGCCACCACACCGACCACGCCGTCGGCCGCTCTACGCCGACACCCCTCACAAGCACTCTCGAACAATCTCTATGAAACCAAGAGGTTGGATGACCAGTGAAGTAGGATATGTAAAAGTTCATGTGAGTGATGTGTAATGGAGAGCTACTAAATTTGAGAAGAGCCATCATAGACATTTTTTAATAACAACTAAACATTATTTTTGGAAAATAATTTAGCTAAATTGTTTAGAGATGCTCTAGTAAACTTGGTACATTATCCACGAGAAGAATGCACGTGCAGCGCGCTCGGAGCACACACACCTAGTAGAGTCTGCCAAGAGCTCCCCGTGAAAGGCGTCCTCCGTCGGTGGGCGGCCACGCGCCCGCGTCGGCAGCCGTGAAAAGCTGCCAACACACGCGGACACGCCTCTCGGCTCACCGCCCACGCCACTGCCGCCAAAGCGCAAAGCAGGCGGCGGTTTGGTTTGGCCGGCCCACTCCAACCATTCAACACAGTAACAACGAGGACAAGACGGACGCAAATTAACCGGCCCCAGATCTCGCCGCCTCTCCATTACCATTAACAAACCGCCCTCGCCCTCTCGCCGCCTCTCCATCCCATCCTCCCAGAGCAAAAAGACCCGATTTTTGATGATAAAAAGAAACACCGGGAGGAGGGAGGCGTGTTTAGGGGGCGACCGAGATTAGCCGCCGTGCTCTCCTCTCTGCGTCCGTCTGCCGGCAGCGATTTGCGTGATTGATTGTGATTGCGTCCCTAATCCTGATTGCTTCCGTCGCTTTGTCCCTTTCCTCCATCCCCTGTGCCTTCCGCAACCTCATCTCACCTCGGCTCGGCTCGGCGGCCGCGATAAAATAAATCTCGTGCAGGGGGGAGGGACGTACGGCGACGCGGACGCACCGTCAAAGGCTACAGGCTGCGCAATCCCTTTCACTTCTCTCTCTTATCCCCAAGGCCAGGAGCGGAGGGGCCCCCCTGTGCTGCTGCTGTTCGCCTGTTCTTGTTTCCCCGCTTTCCAAGATGTCGTCCCCGAGCAAGCGCCGCGAGATGGACCTCATGAAGCTGTGAGGATCCTCGACCCCCTCGGTCTGTCTTCCGATTTTTCCCTGACATGTTCTGCTTGTTTTTTTGATCTGGCCGGCTTTCTTGGTTTCTTGCGTCGCAGGATGATGAGCGACTACAAGGTGGAGATGGTGAACGACGGGATGCAGGAATTCTTCGTCGAATTTAAAGGGCCGAACGAAAGTAATAACCCTCGCGCCGAATCTCTCTCTCTCTTCTGTCGGGCTGATGATCCACGCTGTTGTTTCTGATCTAGATGTAGTTGTAGTGGGGGAAGTTGAGCTTCAGGGAAACTGTCAATCTCCCCTGTTGATCGTGTACAGATATTCTTGTCTGTTTGGCTTCATACTGGATTGGTTGCTCAGTTGACCTGAACCATCCTTTTTTTTCAGTCATAGTTTATCACAGGATTTTGCCTAATGAATTCGTACTCAATTGGTAGGTATCTACCAAGGCGGTGTCTGGAAGGTTAGGGTAGAACTGCCTGATGCATATCCTTACAAATCCCCTTCCATCGGCTTCATCAACAAGATTTATCACCCAAATGTCGATGAGATGTGAGCATTATGGTCTTGATTGAACTACTTTTGTTGTTTTTTAATTTTAATTGAAGCTCATGGAACTGACGATTCTTTACCTCCTCTGTTTGGCCACAAAATGCAGGTCTGGCTCTGTCTGTTTGGATGTCATAAACCAGACATGGAGCCCAATGTTTGGTGAGATAGTGGCTTTTCCATTTCATTATTGCTATCAACACTTATGGAATCTATAATCTGAGCTTGATCTTTTTCCACATTCTCATTTTTGCAGATCTAGTAAATGTTTTTGAAGTATTCCTTCCGCAGCTTTTACTGTATCCCAATCCTTCTGATCCACTAAATGGGGAGGCTGCAGCACTGATGATGCGTGATCGTCCTGCTTATGAACAGAAAGTGAAAGGTATCGTGGTTCTATAGTTCTAAGATATTGTTTTGTTGAAACAACCTCCAGTCTGCCTGCCCATAATGTTCTACTGCAGATTCATTCTTTTCTGTCATATGCATTGCAACCCTGAAATACTTATTGCATGTAGTACATATTTGTATGCACTATGGATGTGCCATGTTTCAAAATCTCTTGAACGACCGAAAATATGTTTTGTGAATTGGTTTCCATGTTTCCTCCTAGTAGGTGTATCCATGTTTCCACCTAGTAGGTGGTTTCCACCACATCTTTTGCCTACTTATTGAGTGTAAACCACACTTGAATGTTCTCTTGTACTCAAGCTCTTTGTGCACCAAATCATGAGAAAAGTTCTGATCTTTTTTCCCCTAGAACTTAGCTTTCTTACATTTGTTAACAGCAAGCTGAGTTCTCTTCAACCTATCATGTTCAAGTTACACTACAACACAATCAATCCGACTAGTAGTTGCACCTGCACCTGACCTAATTATCTGCCAAGGTCTCCAAAATCTGACATTGCTTAGTTATACTACTAAAACAAGATACTACAAATTAGTAAGTTTGAGAAAACATAAGAGCACAACCAATGACAGTTAGTTACTTGACTCAAACACAAGAGGGCAAGCATTGCACTATCTGAAGAATCTGTGCTTCCAACTTCAAACATTCTACTAAATCCTAATCAAATTGCTTTGCTCTTGTTGTGTCTGATTTCCATCTTTCCTCCCAATTCTTTGTTCTCCATTGAAGTGGTTGACAAAAGTGAGTGAGAGTCATCGCAAAATGCTAGGCCCTTTGTTGCAGATGAAACCTCCTAAAACTTGGATGTACCTGTACATCAATACATGTGCCTGGAATTAGAGAACCTGCTTTAACCTGGCTCTGGTTTGAACTGACCTTGCATTATAGATTTCTGAAGATAAAACACCACCTTTACCGATAGCAGGAATTGAGTGGTTCTGCTTTAACCTGGCATGCCATGATAATGATTGTGAAGATAAAAACCAAACAATTTGTGGGGTGGTGGGATCTCCACAAGATGGGTGGAAATCAAGACATGGGATGCGTGTGTTTCTTATTTGACATCCCAGATACTGGTATATCTAGGTTCATATGCCCCAGTAGAGTTTTAGCTTCCATTCATCTTTTAAAGAGTGGCTAGGGGAGATGAATATGTGGATGCAAACTCTGATAACCTCCCTAAGCCAGTTCCATATCATTTACTCCCATTTTCTGCCTATTCCAGTTGATGAAGTCTCTGTTTGCTTGTTTGGATGCTATAGATATAGATACATTTCGAAACTGACACCAAAGTTATACTTCCTGACTAATGAAAAGGCTACCCCTTCTTTTCGTGACAGTGCCTTGACACCTTTTTAATGAAATGGCTACCACACATGATTTATTTAATTGATAAAAATTTCACCTGCTAAGTACTGAATTTGTAATTGTTCACTTGCTTGAATTATAGTTAACTTGCAATATCTTCTGGCACCGATTGGGTTATTGTTATTATATTCATGGTGTTATACCTTTATCAATATTGACAGAGACTTCTAGTGATAGGGTGGTTTGGTGCCATCAACACAGGGTTTCTTTTGTTTGATGTCACCATGCACCCAGTTTCACAACACCAATGAGGCGATAAAGCAAAATTTCTTTCTATTGCATTTTAGTGTTGCATATCTTCGAGCACTACTTTGTTCATCATTGGTCAAATAGGTCTGCCATATTGACACTAAGGTGCCAACTTTCTCTCCCATGTTTCTGCAGAATATTGTGAAAAGTATGCCAAACCAGAGGATGCTGGCATCACTCCGGAAGACAAATCCAGCGACGAAGAGCTTAGTGAGGAGGAAGATGACTCCGGGGATGAAGCTATACTTGGCAATCCTGATCCTTAGTTTGAGTTGGAAACAGTGCAGTCAGCTCATCAATACAATGCTCATTGCAGAAATTGCAACTCAACAAAAACTGAAAAAAAAAAAAACTCTGGATGTCTTGTAAATAAGTGTACCTTGTATGTTATCCAATGTTGTTTCCTTCATTTGGTTGATTGAATTTGTCGCTCTTACATGCAGTTGATCTGTCAGGATTTGCAGTTGACCTGTTCTTTGGTTTTCAAGGAAAGGCAAAGACAAAAGGTTTGGCTTTCTCCATTGGATGTTGCTGTGAACTCCATGGATGTGGATGGAATGCTTGCCTGTTTAAGCAACGGAAGGGTATTTTTGGAATATATCTATCAAGCCTCAAGCCAACCGCTGTAATGGCTGTATGGCTGGCATTTTCTTTTTGGGTACCACTTGATTAGTACTGACGCTGATGTAGTGACATTGATGTGGGTTGCTTGGCTTCCAACAGTTTCGCAAAGATTCTGTTCACACTGATACCTTTCATTTTCTTTAGTCTGGCCGATTAGGACTGCTCCGGTCGGGTTTATTAACCTGCGTCAGGCAAGGAAAAAAAAACTGAAGGCACGGAATGGATTAGGCACAACAGGTATAATAATGGATTTATAGCCAAGCTAGTTAGCATTTTTACTTATGGGGAGGAGAGGATAGAAGAGAGCTAGCTCTTAATTTAGCACTAAGCTTGGCACGGAAGTATATACATTTGTGGGCTTAAAGAGTGTATGTGAGGAGTAAGAGAAAGGAAAACAGGAAAACATTGAGCCATGTAATTAAAAAAAATTAAATAGGAGACAATTATTGTTTGACTTAGGCCATGTTTGGTTCCTACAAGGACTAGGGACTAATTTTTTTAGTCTTAATTATTCTCTAATTTATCCAACAACAAGACTAATGGACTAATTTTTAGTCCCAACTAGTCCCTAGTCCATTAGCCCCTCTTGAGAGTCTAATTAGGACTAGTATGTGCTCTTGTCGGTCGTCAACTCATTTGTGCACTTGTGCATGCCCTAGTCGGTTAATAAATTTCCCTGGTCCTCATTAGTCCTTTGAACTAAACATCTTTTAAATGAGACTAAAAATTATCCCCTTAGCTCTTATGGCTATAGTTAAGTACTTTGTTCTATTATTAGAGCAACTCCAAGAGATGTCCAACCACAGCCCCAAAATGAAATTTTAGAAGCCAAGGTGTAAATATAGCCTCCAACACCTCCCCTTTGTTTCTCCAAAACTATCGTTCCCCTAAATTTCTCCCTCGCGCCCTGCATATTTTTTAATTGGCTATGTGGAAGGAGAAGAGATAAGGCCCCCTTTGGATTGGAGGTGAAACACAGGATTTTTGAAGGATTTCATTCCAATGGAATTTTTCCTATGGATGTCCTTTGGATCACAGGAAAGTCACAGGAACAATTCCATAGGATTGGTGTTCCAGAGCGTGATTCCGGAGGAAAGAATCCAAGAGGCCAGACCTCTTGGTAACTTTCCCCCCGCTGAAAACAAAGCGCTTTACGCGCCCGACACACTCTCGCGCCAATTTCTTTTTATTTGTCCGGTGGTAAAGCGCGGTGCCTCTCTCCAAGACATCCAAATCTTCTAGATCCCATCTCATAATCGTTGGGTTCCATGGGCCGGACGGACAGCTCGGGTCCCCATGGCCGGCGGCATCGGATTCTGGGGATAGTAGCGGAGGAGGGAGAGAGGCCTCATTGACGTGAGGCTAGCGGTGGGCGGTAACAACGGCGCCCTTCCCTCCACCCGGCGCACCTTCCTCGCCTCGGCCTCGGCGCCCTTCACTTCCCCGCGGACCTTCCCGAGCTCGGCTACGCACCGGGGGGCGGCCGCGAGGCGGAGCAGTGCAAGCCGAGGTCGTCCGGGGGCTTGACTAGGATGGCGAGGGAGGCCTTGGCGGGGCGAGGCCTGGAACGGAACCCGTCGCTGGCGCGGGGGTGGCTCCGTATTTTGCCTCGGTGTTGACGATGCGCAATTAAATTAGTTTAGCTAATCTTTGTTGCTCCGAAACAAGTAATTTCTTAATGCCTTCATCGCCATGGTGGCAGTACTGCGTGGTGCTGACTTGAGGCGACTGAACAACACCGTGATGATGTTCGACAGAGCGCATCTGCTGCTGCAATTCTCTTTGGAACAGGGAGTAGTAGGCTGAAACAACGGCGTTGATTTCAGACAGTTGCCTGTTCTACAATTCTTCGATGTTTGTAAAGCAAGGATAGGATAGCAGGAGATTCTGCACATTTGCAGCGGATGAGAAGTGAGATACTTGTACATGTACATTTGGTGACGACTATTGGACTTTAGATGCTAGTTCAGATATAGGAAATTTTACTGTGCATTCCTGTGTTTTGTGTTTCACCTGTGTGGGTGTGGCCAAAGGGTCTCTTGGAAATTTTCCTATGGATTTAATTCCTATAGGATTGCAGGAACTTGTCACCTCAAATCCTACATTCTTCCTATTCCTATCCTTTTCCTATCCTATGTTCCAAAGGGGGCCTAAAAGTGTGGTAACCGTCGCCAATACGGGCCAAGTTTGACATCACCGGCCTATGAACTATGAACCACTCATTATGCCCAGGAGATGCTGCTGCTCCACCATTTGGGTCTCTCGGCCTGCTACAGGATCCAATGCATCCAACGGGGCCCGAAGATGCTCCATTCTTTTCGAGGGCCTCTTGTTTGGGCTGAATTTGGGGAGTTGATGTGACTACTGCTTGCTCTAGTAGTCCAGTAGCTGGACCTGGGCTTGGTCCTAGGGAGCTAAAGCATAGTTTTTGATCCAATCATTCAGTGTAGACCAAGCCACAGAGGAAGAGTGGACATGCGGGGTGAACAGAATGATTACTCGCATGCGACCTCAGAATTTCATTATGGAATTATGTTGTGCAGGATTAGCCTACGCTGTGAGGAACCAATGTATACTACAAGCGTGGTCTCAAGGAACATATGCTTTCCCAAGTTTTTTTTTTTTTTTTTTTTTTTTTGGCAAAGTTTGATGTTATCCTTGGGGATCCTCCAAGGGAGGAATATGTTCATCGCGCTTCTGGTATCACAAAAGATCATATATAGAGTATTTCCTGAAGAGATTATGAATCTGAAAATTGAGGTTGTTCTCTACCTTGAATTATTTATTATATCATTTATCTTCAGATTGAATATTGCATCTTCTCTTTTATTTGGGGGATTACCTTTTCTCCTGGATTTACATAGCGATACTAATTTGACTCAACAGGTCATAGCTGATAAGCCCTCATTTATCTTCTTTTGGGTCGGTTACAATTCTTAGCTGAATCGTTGTATAAATTGATTGTCTGCGTCTTGTGTTTGTTTTACTAATTCCTTGATTGACCTCTGGTATTTTTGTTAATGTTAAAAACTTTGTGAAAATTCGATGCATCACTTTTCTCCGACTTTTTCATGTTTATTTATCAAATCTGAGTTTTTCGTTTGAGGCATTATTATCAATGTAATCATAGAAGATCAGAGGCAATCTCGTTTGTCTCAGTTCGGAATAGTACAGAGATGACACTGTTACCATGTCTCCAAGTGTTTTTTTTTTTTTGGAGTAACTCATTGGATAAATACAACTGTTTTACAAAATATACTTTGGATTTAAAAAAACTGATGGGTGTTTGGCTACATTCTCTTTTTTCAATTAAAAATGACTCACATTCCTTGCATCACTCATCAGACGTGTTCTCCCAAAATAACTCGCCAATAATGTGTTATAGATTCTTCAGGTTTAATTGAAAGGTTGGGGCAGAATTTTGGCCGACGTTGAGACACTGTTGGCCCAAACTTTTTCCTTAATCCTTATCAGATGTGCTACAGAACTAGCTATACCTGCAGTTCTTCTTTTGTTGGTTGGTTCCCCATCACCTGAGGGACACCTGACGATAGTCGTGGCTGTTGAGCCATTTCAGTTTCAAACAGTTGAGAGCTATGGAAAGACCAGATACAGTGCCGTTGATCTTGTGGTTATGCTAAGCCTACTAAAAGGATCTTGATGTCGAATCATGGGGTGAGCAGAATGGTCGCTTCACGAGGTGCCAGGTCCATTCCCTGTGTCTCATCCAGCGCCATCGGCTCAGAATTCAGACCAGGCACGCACTGTGATGTCTCATCAGCACATCGTCGGGTACAATATTTGCATCTTGGTTCGGTTTTCTTTTTGGTCCCGTGCTCACATCAATTCCCAAGTTAGGCAAGGTGTGCACACCACTGCTCGTCAGTAGTGATAATTCTTGAATTCAGTTTATGTGGCCGTAGTCAGCCAGTAGCGTCGAACTGAAGCTCCATTCACAGAAAAGAAACAGACAGCGCTGGCCGAAGAGATTCCACGCCAAATCTTCCTCTGCGACCGCTTGCATTGCAGGCATCGCGTTCCGATCGAAAGCGCCCAAAGTGTTTCACTTTCACCAACTCCGGCGGCGACACTCAGCCAGCGTCGCTCAGTGCCGTAATTTTCTGCTCCGCACGCGGTCAGCAGCGAGCGTCGCATCGACGACCGGCCGCCACCTCTAGCTAGTCTGAGCAGGCAGGCACCAACCCTGTCGTCGTTAAGAAAACAGGGTCGCAGCGACGGTACATACCTGATACCTGGCCGGGTCTCCACTGCCCTAGCTCGCCGTCGAATAAAAAAGAAAAAACGTGCGTGCTTTTGTTGCTTCTGAAATGCTCGAGGCTGTGTCTGGCTGTGAATCTGTGTTGACTGATGAGTGAGAACGATACACGTTCCCTGGTTAATTTTCTACCGTCAAATGCTGGCTGACGGTGATGCCAGTGGGTTTGCATGCTCTAGGCTTGTTTCTGACCAGGTGTAGTTGATCGATCTGCTCACCAAAACCATGTTTGGTTTTACATACGTTGGATGTGTAAGATAGTCGTATAAACAACAGATCTTTACTGACGTTGAACCGAGGGTATTAAGTTACCATCTAAACCGGCACCGCGTTCAAAATTCCAACTCTTGTATTGTGCAAAACTGCAGGTATAGAAAGGGACTACTGTGACCTTTTGGTGCACGTACTGCCCCTGACTCCAAAATTATGGTTTGTTTCTCTCGATGGAAGGCTTTATATTGCTACGATCCTTGTGAGTAAATGTGCATTTTTCTTCTTCTATAAAAAGAATTGCTGAGTGTCCAACAGATTGGATAGTTCCACGAGTCAATGATGCTATTTTTATAACAACAAAAGACATTCTAACAAAAAAAACCCCCAACGTGTTTTGAAAGAAATCTAACAGAACCCCCAACTTTAGACTTTATTGGTGTAGCCTACCAATAGCCAGGGCCACAGACTAATTAAGAAAAACTCCCCCATTCCAAACTGTAAGTAATTCCAAGAATCTTGGAGAGTCAAAGTATCTTAAGGTTGACCAAAATTATAGAAAGAATTATAAAGATTTGGAGGCATCAAAGAGGTACAATACGAAAAATATAGAGAAAATTTAAATACAATTAATGAAGAATAATCTATTGAGACTTAGTTAGCATCCTAAATGCTATTACCTTGACATATAAATTTGGTCAAACTTTTAAAATGCTTTGACTCGGCCAGATTCTTGGAATGACTTATAATTTGGAATGGAGTAAAAAAGCTTAGATTTACATCAACTATTGGATGAATTTAACGGTCTTGTGCTGTGTTAGGGCGGAATGGTGCATTTGCATGTTGTCTTGCCTTAGAAACACTCATTTACAGTCAACACAGCCAGAGTCTACTGATAGTCAAGTCATCACACACTCGAGCTCAGGCGACGATTGATTGCACAAATTTTGTGATAAATGATATTATAGGTGTACATACAATACCACTGTCAAGGGCGTCAAGGGGCAAGGTAGCTGGACCCCAGCTACGTAATTAAATGAGTCCAGCGATCCGTGGTTGGGGCGTGTTTACCCCTCAGCACCCTGATTGTTTTGGAGAACAAGGAGAGGAGGTTAGGGAATAATACTTCTTGCTTGATTTCATAGTTCAGCTGATTATAAATATATATAGGCCACACACTAACAGATCTAGAGCTAATTGCTCCTAAAGCTAAGGTTTAGAGACTTACACTAACATATTCTAGCCATACACATGGTCAGTGCATCTCCCTAGCCACTAAGGCCATTGCACCCTTCATGTGTGGTGACCATGCTATAGACAGCAAATTGGGTGTGCCCTCGGTAGCCCCTGCCGGATGTTTGCGGTTGCGCCTTTGCCTAGAATAGGCATGTCGTGCATCACCACCACCCTATTTCCTTCTGGTTGTATACTTATGTACGAAATTCAAGTTTAAGAATAGATATATAGACCTTGTGACCATGTTTAGAGGACTTTTATCGCAGGAGCCAAAGTCATAAGCTCATTTTTTTCTTTGAAAACAGCTCCAAACAACTCCTCTTACTAAACTATTTGATAGGGGTTCCTCAGGAGCCGCCAGCAAAAGGAACTAACCGAAAGACCATATGGTGTTTCAAAAAGAAGCTTAGACCTAAAGGTACCATTAAGAGCTAAATTTTTTGGCTTCGCCTAGGGTTATACCCAAATAGAGAGTTGTAATATAGAATGTATATTGATCAAACTACCGGGTTGTGTGAAGGTCGAAGAGATCAAGATGTGTAACTTGTCAAAACCTTTGTATAGCCTAAAACAAGCACCTATAATGTTATGAAATGTTTGGCAAAAACTCCCATTTATGTGGGGTTTGCCATAATGTGGTTATTAGGTGTGCACTATCACCATGGGGAGTTATATCATGTTTGTATGTAGATAACATTATGATTTTTGCACAAACATTGTTGTGACAAATGGTGTCAAATCTTATTTTTTCTATCAAAAAGCTTTAATATGAAATATTTGGGGGCAAGTCGGTGTAATTCTACACAACAAGCTCATTGAGGATGAGGGTGATTACTTCTCTTTTTAATGTTCCAAATACTTGAGCTATAACATTTAGCGAAGAGGTTCTTTCAGTCACTATAGCAGCTCGACATCCAGCTACAAAATTACTTATATTTAAATATAATAAAACCAATAGACCCCTTTTACAATGGGGCTATTATGGAATGTGATAGAAAATGCATTAAGGGAGATGGTATGAGACCCTATGAGTTATACCATGCTGGTAACCAAGCCTTTTTAGCAGAAATCCCATAAATCAAGACCTAGGGGAAATGACTTATTGGTTAATGGAATAGAGTAATCTATAGCCCCCTAACTGAAGGTAGCATACCCTCAAATCTATAAGGTAGGTTGGCAACATGCCTTAATGTGTTTGTGTTGGTTTTAATTAGCTAATTAATTAAAATGATATTCTACAAAGCATTCTTGAAAAGAACACAAATACGTTAACCCAACTATTAAACATAGCAATCACGAAAACTTTGGTTATCTCTAGCTAGTAAAGTCCTGAATAAACTAGGGAGTATGACATATATACTCTCCGTCCCACTAAAAATGAAGATTTTGACTTTTGGGTACCGTGTTTTGATCATTTGTTTTATTAAAAAAATGCAAATCATAAAATAAATAAAATATTATTGAATTATAATCTAATGATTAAGTAAGTCATAACAAAATAAATAATATTTATAATGGCATGGAGTCCAAAATCCACACTTTCAATGGGGACAGAGGGGGTAATCCACATGGGGGAAGGCTACTAGCAGCTAGGTACAAGTGATGAGTTTGAATGAAAACTGTTTGCACAAAACTTACTATTCAAAGAAAGTTAATTATTTAAGTTGTGAATGAGTGTAACTCAGAGTTCTAGATGGAAGGTCAATCTAACATTCTCTATTGATATCAGTGCATCCATAAACACTAAACGATAACAGTTGGTAACTTATCTTTTGGATATTATTCGAGCTCAATGGTTGTTAAATAGGCTAAATGGTCAATTAAACAAGATGGATGTCAATTAAATAAAAATAGTGTACAATCATCTTATGTTTGCATGGTGTTTAAATAGGATAAATGATTATTTACGTGAATAGTGGTTGAAACATAAACCAAAGTGTGAAAAAAAATTAGTACTACTAAATTGGATTTTTAGAGATCTATTGAGAGATTGTTAGAATTTATATAGGCTTGACCTTTAAGTCCATATCCACAATCTAAATGCCCATTACATATATTCTTTTAAATGTTTAACACACATAGCATCATGCTGCGTTGATGCAGAGATAGAGCTTCTTCTCCCTATATATAAGTACCAACTCTTCAAAAAAGACTCACAAAAACTACTATATAATAAGAAGTCTCATGTGTTAAATACTGATTGTCACTTTACAAAAATTGTTTTTCAGCTTCTCTTAGGGCATCCCAACAGTGTTGACTCAAATAGTTATTTGACTGTATACATCAACATGTATCTTATGTGGAGGGGAAAGATGCATAGAAGATTGAACCAACTATTTGCTCGTCGCCTATCTCACACACACCACGAGACAACGTTGTATGCTTATCCGTCAAATAGCTAGCAGCAAGATAGCTTTTGCTTGCAGATATGCTAGGCACCGTAGGTAGCTTGCCACTACCGATTCTCGTTTTTCCGTGTGAGCGGTGCACTCACGGGGAAAGGGCCTTATACCCACGGAAAGGCTTTAGGGGTAAAAACCGGATATCTTTACCGGAAATAAAATGCCGAAATCAGCCTTTCTCCTGGTGAGTTGGTACTCAATATGATTTCCCGCGGAGCACGTTCACCCGGACGGGGAAGAGAGCCTTCAGCTGCAATGACGGGTCCTTGGTAACCCCCATTGAGGCCTCTTACGGGACGAAGTTACAGAACGGGGTTTCCGGCCGCTGAGAATACTGGCGGTTCTCCCAAACCTGCTCCGCTGCGGAAAGGTTTGATCTCTAAATTTTGTTTGACAAATGTTTGGATAAAACAACTGAAAAAGATGCACAAAGAAACGGGGTTCTGGCTTCTCCCAACCCGCTTCTGCTTTCTTCTTTAATTTTTTTTTTTTCAAATGTTTATTGAAAAAAGAAGCAGGTTTACTTACTTTATTTATGAAATTGAAGTGTAAAAATTGCTTCATTAATGAAGCTATGATGTAAAGCCCAACTCCTAAAAAGATGTGTAGGGTCCTCTGACTCTTTTTAGGATAATCTCAATGACGGTTTTATGTCTAGTTTCCAAGGCTTCCCGTGCAATAAAAACATTATGGACAAGCTTTATCTCCATTAAACTCATTTTTCTTGTTATATACTCCATCCGTTTAAAATTATAAATTATGCATAACTTTTTGGTTCATCTATATTAATATGTATCGAGACATGTTATTATATCTAGATGTATAGCAAAAATGAATGTATCCCAGAAAAAAAAAAGCGACTTTATAATGTGTAACGGAGGAGGAGTACTTTCATTATATGATTTTTTCATTTATGCTATATATCATACCTATTGGCCTTAGCCCTTATTAGGATGGCCGTGCTGTCAATGTTAGCACAAGATGAAGTGATTTCCTCGCGGTCCCAACGGTCCACTCCACCGTACCCCAAATCAGCTTTTCGTTACACACTTCCCTGTCCTACTACAAGTCAAGGAAAAAAGAAAACAAGCGCATCATCATCATCATCACATCACAAAAAGCTTTCAGTCCTAAGCTGCTTTTTATCACGAGCTCGTCTCGCCATCGACCAAGCAGCCACTGGTACTGACGTACTGTACTATCTCCAGTCCGGCCCCTGAAAACAGGAACAGGCAGGATCCCCCAGCGGAATTCGCCGGCCCGGCGGCCGGCGCCCCACCTCAAACGCGAGGGTTTGGACAAAAACCCCGATCCCGACGGCACAGCGCGCGGCTCTATCCCGTCCCTTCCCGTCCCGTCGACTGGCAATGCAAGCCGCCGCTCGATCGATCAGAGCCTCACAGGTCGCGTTGGACGGCAACGGCTTGCTTGTCACGTGTGTTTGTCCGCCGATCGGCAGGTTCGCCGGGCCGGTCCACTGATGGGGATGGCCGGACAGGGGAAGCGCCGAGCCGAAGCGTGGCGTGGCTGGCTGGTGTGGTGAAAACGTGCAGTGCTGCTGGGGTCTGGGGCCACGGAGGATGCCTGGACATAGTAGTTGCTAGCTTGGACCAAATGGAAATGGTAAGTCGCCATACGCCTGTGGTGACGCGACAGTCGACAGGTAGTACACCCCCATTGAATCTGGCGGATAACCGTTTGCAGATCCGTGTTCTAGATTAGACATGTGTGAACAACTGCTCCAAAAAAGTACATGGAGGCACAGAAAAAAAAAAGTACTGCCCACTGAACTGAAAATTGTTTTTCCCATAGTGGGTACCGCGTTCAATTGAACTGGAACATCTGGGGGTTGCTCATATGTAAGTGTACTTGAACTGTGGAGATCATTGAGAAAAACATCAGCCTGTCTAATCCGGGGATTTGATGCTCGATCAGGATTTGAGCTAAAATTTAACTTGAACTAGGGCATTAAACATGGCTCGATGGTTCAAAAGATTCCCGACATATATATGTAGCCAAAATGTCAATGTGTATCCACTAAATTGCATAGATCACCACTAATATTTCAGTTCAGAACGCATGGGGGCATGCACTTCACAAGAAGAGCAAGGGATGAGGACAGCTCGCCATCCCACATGTACCTCATGGCTCCTGCACAGTCGTCTGTGTCCTTGCCGCCCGCCCGCGCGCGTCAGCCCGTCTGCAGATGGAAATTCTATTCGCCCATCTCCAGACGCCGGGGCTTGACAAACCCATGACCCCGACGACACATGCCGATGCACGTACCGCGCGTGGCAGCTATCAGCGGCTCCCGCGGGTGTCCGGCCGGTGTCCGTAAGCACGACGGCGACGGCCTGTTGCCGACAGGTAACCCGCGCGCGCGGACGAGGACGAGCGAGTCACGAGGGGCAGGCA
The DNA here is from genome assembly GCA_015847255.1 of Hyparrhenia diplandra. Classification (NCBI taxonomy): domain Eukaryota; kingdom Viridiplantae; phylum Streptophyta; class Magnoliopsida; order Poales; family Poaceae; genus Hyparrhenia; species Hyparrhenia diplandra. Next base: position 5,235 of record JADLZK010004141.1, on the reverse strand, counting down.
CACGGGCACGTACGGCCGCGCGTGTAAGGCGCCTTTCGCCGATGAGAACAAGGGGAAGAAGATCGTCTTTTTGCTTGGGGTAGGGTGGCCAACGCGATTTGCGACGGCGACCCGGGCCTGGCATGGCCTTCTCGTCGAGTCCGAGAAATGGACTGGACGGAAGCAAGAAGCTAGTGTGCTCACTGCTCACTGCGCAGGCCCTGTCGAGCGAGATACTGTGCGGCCGCGCGGCCCACGTACCTGGAGTCCCCAGCTGCCTGACGCGGAGGGTTTTGGCTGGGGTGACCAAAACGTGCGAGTCCAAAGGGGTGCCTGCATCTTAAGTTGAAAAGGGACGGGATTAACCGTTTCGTCCGCAACCCGTATACCGTATTTTTTCCGTCCATTTCCGTTTCCGTCCATTTTCAACTTTAGATAAACGAAACAGGATCGAAATCGGTGAAGCGTTTTTCCATTCAGTATTCTGGGTTTTCCATTTTTGACCGGGATTATCCCGCTTCATCCCGTTTTTCATAAATATGGAATAGGTAGCCCAAAGACAACATAGACCCAATTTGGCCCAAAATATAGAAAACCTAATGTGTTATATGATGTGTCCTTTCTACTATCTTTGTGGGTGAAGTACAATGAACGTAGGGATATTTGGTGACTATTCATCAATATTTGTATGGTCTCTTCATTTGTTATGATGATCCAACACATTTATTTATACCGTGGTTGTGATATTATGACCTTTTACCTTTATAATATCGATAAAATGTTTCGCTTAAAGCTTCGCTACCTTTTGTTTACGTCTATTTTCGATCATCATTTACCTGTTTTGTATTACCCTTTATTCGCTGCCGTTTTCCGTCTAAGAATATAAAAACGAAAACGATGGAGTGATTTTTCGTTTGTTTCCGTTTGTTTTCATCTTTACCGCATCTACGTTATACCGGAAGCATTTTTCGGCCGGGCGGAAAAGCCCGGTGGTTTATTTCAAGGCCGGTAATCCTGCCCGGGCCCACCCACTAGACATGCGGGCCTCAATTTTTCGGGTCGGGCTCGAGCCGGGTCTCGGCCTTGGGCGAGCGCCCGTGTGTTTTATATAAAATAGTTAAAATAAACATTTTAGGTTGGGCTCGGGCCAAGTTTTTCGGGCCGTAAGATCTCTACCCAGCCCGTCCAGTAAGGTCCGCGGGCGGGCGGTTCGGGCAGCCATCGGGCGGGCCGGGCCGCTAAAATGCTTTCGTATGATCGGCGTTCAAAAAGAAAAAGGTGCCTGCATCCGGAGCCGGTGGGAGCCACTCATCCCGGGCATCCAATAAATGCTGAACCGATGTGTTTGGTTCTTCGGTACCTATCTAAATTCCGTTTCTAAGAAATTAGTACCGATCGGCTAGAAAATCTCGATCGCATTGGTAGGAATTCGGTTTGGTTTAGGTATTTAAAATAGTTTTGGTTCGGTTTAAAGGTATTTAACCAAATAGTACGAAACTGACATGATTTCAAAGAAGATATAACAAATACATATAAAAATCCATTTGACTATAAATTTGGCTAATTTTTGACATGATTTCATAGATAATAATATTGCAAAATACAAATACATATAAAAATCCATTTGACTATAAGTGTGAGTGACAAAATTACATAATATAATAGTCTTTAATAGCTAACAACACTTAAAACTTATCACATTTCAGGTAATTTCGTAAGTTTGGTAAATTTAGTTCGGTACTTTTGGTTCATAACAACCTCGGACCCAAAACTAGAACCGAATATCTCGGTTTTCGATAAATTTAGGTCAGTTCTTGGTAATTTCGGGTTGTATATTGTGCGAAGTGAGGAGCCACACCCACGGGCTGACGGACTTGATCGCCAGAGATGGAGGCTGCTGAACCATGCAACTTCCACCTCTTTCTTAACTGTTCATATCGTTGACTTGTTCTTTTATTTATAGCATGTGCACCTAAAACCAATAGTACGCGTGTGTTAGGGTTGTGATACGGGTACCTCGAGGCATCGATTGCTAAACCACAACGATGACCCAGCATGCTAAAGCGGGGACTCTAGCCCCGGTCCATAGCACGGTTCACGCTGCTGTGTAGATCGCAAGAACGACCTCGCTCCCCGGTCCAAACCAACAGAAAGGATAGGGGGCCCAGGCGCCATTGAAAAATGCCCATCATCTGTCATCTGTCCCGCAAGGATAGAGAGGCGACCATCCCCTGATCTCCTGAGGCATGCCGCACTTTTTGACACCCGCCGCGGGTAAAGACAACACCACGGGAGGTGATGACTTCCGGAAAAGACACCATACCGCTGAAATACAACATGATGGGGCGAACATATGATCCATTCACCATGGAGTGGCTCGCCGCGACCCGAAACCCACCCATGTATCAGCTAAGCCAGGCGGGGGGCTCGACCTAGCCCCTAGGGGTCAGGTCAGCACCCCCGCAGACGAGGGATCAACTAACAATTAAGGGCGGTCGCATCAATGCCAACACCATAATGTGCTCCACACCTCAAGGATAGAAAGCCCGCGATGCAGCAACAATGCCACTTTAATATCATTGTTTAATTTCCAAGTATTGTTATCTTTATCATGTGATCTATGTTTTTATATAAAAATTTTAGTTATCACAGTAGTAACACACGAAGCACGCGATACTAGTCTTAGAAAACAATGCGCTTACATTGCTTGAACTAATCAATCCAGCTTATCAGCCATGGTACATTGTTTTATTCTCACCATCAGCCGAAGTCGCATGGTCAAAAGTACCTCTGCTCTTGCAGAGACAAGTGTATAACAAGGTTACCAAATATGTTTCTGATGCAACAGGAAGGCCAAGCCCTTACTTTTGTCTTAGAAAACAATGGTTGAAAATGCCTCTCCTCTCACAAGACAAGTATATAGTTACAAACATTTTTTTTTTTTTTTGGAGATGGCCAAGTCCCTACTGTTTATCTTAGAAAATAATGGTCAAGAATACCTCTGCTCTCGCAAGGCTACTAAACATATTTTTTATGGAACAAGAGGGCCAAGCCCCTACCGTTAATCTTGTAAAACAATGTTTATATGAATACTTCTGCTCTGGTAGCAAGGTTACCGAACAATTTTTTTTGATGGAACAGGAGGACCAAGCCTATTATTGTTTATCTATTGTTTACCTCTGCTCATAAGAATAATGGTCAAGTATAGCAAGGTTACCCAGACAATTTTTGTACTGGAACAGGCGGACTAATAGCCCTTCATTGTTTATCGTCTTTGTCTAAGTCCGCCCCTGTGAGAATTCACCTCGTCTTCCATCATGGTCAATATAAAAAGAATTTTTCTGCACCCACAGCAAAAAGCACGGATCAGGAAGAACTGCTACAAGACAAGTGTATAGCAAAGGTGCCAACGTTGCCAAACTGATTTTTGATGGAACACAGGAGGGCCAGCCCCTACTGTTTATGTTTATCTTAGAAAATAAGAATGGAATAAGTAAAAAAGGTCAGCAAAACGTTAGCAGAGACGAACGCATGCGACCAAAAGATGACCCGGCCGATGCATCGTTTTGTCTAACCGTAGAACATGTAGTGACGACCTTATTGTTGCTGTTTCAGCTCAAACAGCTCCTACAAAAGAATGCCGGTGAATACGCGTTAATGTCATTGCACAACTCTCCTGGGACACACGAGTGAAGTAGAACTTGTGGGTGTCCATAAGTAATCGTCCCTACACGCAAAAAAGTGGATTAGCCATCCTCAAATTGACTGCTGATCATCTTTTTGGCTACCATCTATCAGGTGATCATGCATTGGTCAGAGAAGGTTGCTTGGGGCCACGGAACAGAGCTTTTTGAAAGCTAGTTTAGAACGACTAACACCCCAATCCAAAAGCACCATTACCATCCTCGTCTAAAAGAAGAGGGTTTTCCCTTCTTTTGCTTCTTTTCCTTGAAAAAAAAAGAAGATAAGATTTCAGAGACACCAATTTTTCCTCATGGTCTCATAGACAAGCCTTTTTATATCAAATAACCATGAGTCGTTTCTTTTCATATGAGGCACAGCTAGTACATTTGTCGAGTAAACAATGAGCTCTGCAGCTAATTTCGTTTTCTATTCCGGCTGCTTGTCTGTGTTTTTCTTTGAGATGCAGGGGAATATTGCATCTGGACCAAGGAGAAAACCCAAAGAAACACACGATATGATGGCTTCAACAGGGACAGTGACGGGACATTGCTCGTTTTCCCTTAAATGAGAACAACTTCTCGATCAGGAGATCACATTTTTGGTAACGACATGATGGTGCAACAAGATGTGTACAGTTATGAAATTAGAAGTTAATTGTTCTAAAAGATCGATGAGAAATCAGGTTCAGTGTGAAAATCTCAGTCATCATATGTCCGCTTCATATAGTTGAAGATCATGTTGAGGTGGACAATTTTTTCTGCCACATATACTTCTGTTGTGTGGTCACAGTGTCATTTTCACTTATAAAATGCGGTTGTCTTAACCTTCTTGTTTTAGAATGTAGCATCAGAGGTTTGAAAACACGAGTCGCCACTATTTCTTACCTAGCGACAGTTACATGGCAAATAGGACATTTTGTTTGTAGGACTACCAGGTCTTACGTTGAACTGTGGATGTTTGATACCTATTGCATTGAGACCAGTTCATTCATGTTTTCAGGGTATACGTGTGTCAGCCGTGCACCGTCGCCCTCGCCTGTCAGCGACTACCAGGCTCGGCCGTTTGCACGTGTCGGCTCCAACACCTTGAGTGGCGGCCTGAGTGGAACGTGTAATCATTTCATTACTGCTCCCTCCGGCCCATTTAAAAGTATCGTTTTTAACTTTTAGCTATCGAGTTTGACCATTGCTTTTTATTTAAAAAGTTTCTACAAACAATAAATAAAAAAATATTAAAAAGTATCTCGAATGACAAAAAATAATTTATAAATAAAATAAATAATATTTATACAAAAATTTGAATAAGGCAGTGATCGAACAAGATGTACGAAAACTAAAGTAACACTTTCAAAAAGGACGGAGGGATGCTTACAGAAGAAGAGAAATTCAACTCCTTGCAATAGCTCTCCAAATTAGAGCCTCTATTTTTGATTTGATGCCCACCCCCATTTTGTTAGCCCAACAAATTTTATTTACTCCAAAGAAGAAGACTCAAATGAAGCCCCAAAATCTATATATCGAGATGCCACGCGGGGCCCCCGCATCGCCATTTTGTCATCAATCCACCCTTCTT